>LUCH01000852.1:66480-93671 GCA_013368495.1 Paragonimus heterotremus | reverse complement strand
TGTGAAACGAATGGATCTATTTTCCGGTGAAGTTCACAAAGTTGATGTCCAAGACAAAACAGGAATTCTCTTCAGTTCAGTTCAGTCGCCGGAGACGAACTATCTAGAAAGGCTTGTGGGTCATTTTAGACTCAAGGCGGAGTAAGCCGACCATACATTTTGCTCTCAGACCTCATGTTTTAATTGATCAGCCTTTCACACTATCGAATCAAAGGCCTGGTATCAAGTACGTCACAGAAGGTGGATTCAGTGCTTTTATTCAATGGCGGATCAACAACAATTTTGCCAATGACGGGGACAGAAAGACAAAGCATACGGATTTTCGGTTACACCTGTCTCCTGTAAAATGTTTGTAGGCTGTAGGTTTGCGACCAACTGTCTTGAAGGAACTATGTCACACTGCGCGTGTATTTACTGCGGTCGTTTCTGTTGAGGCCACACAGAGTTGTCAACTTTTGTTGAAATACTTATGAGCCACGCTAACCAATAAAATTTTCATTTTAATAACCTACTCATCGTCAGTTGACGAATTATTATACAATTTCAGAAACAGCCCAGACAAATTCCTGTAAAAACTCAGCTTCCTTTGTTCGAATAACAATATCAATCTTCTAACACTCTTATGATGATCAGAGCTTGAAAGTGAACAAAAAGTGGACAGATGGGCTTAAGTACTTTTTTTTAGCCTAATTGATCTCCTTAAATGGTCTGACCTTGATGCCGCCACGGAGATTCACTAATCGCAGAACTATTTAAAAATTGAGTTTTGTTAGAGATACTTATAATGTGATAGTAGTAACTCATCGTTCACACTATGAAATGATTGTTTTCTTATGTGATTGGGGATTATAAAGTCTGCAGCGTATATGTTTGCGGATAAGGCAATAAACGGCGGTCTTAATTTTGATACTCGGAAGTTGGATATCACCTCATTTATTTCGGTTACTGTGGTAAAAGGTGAGATGGGTGTGGAAGGTTTGTTTTTCTGCCGTGTTCGCACGACCTAATGCGGTTGTAACAAATACATGAATTAAAAACTGCCGCCTCGAGTAGATCTCCAATGATAGTCAACAGTTGTTATCTGGATGCTATACTTCTGCAGCAGTTTGTTCAAAAGGTTGATCCCACATTTATTTTCTTCACAAAATAAATCAGAGTTAGGTTCGTTCTTACAGGGGGGCTGGGTATGTGCACGCGTGATAGCTTGTAAAGTATTTACCATCTAACCTGATGTGAGAGGGAGCTTTTACAATGACTCATAGGTACAGCGTTTGCTTCTGTCAAAGGTTTTAATTGGTTGTCCCTGGCTGTGTTGTACATCCTTTGTTGAGTAAGTGTTCTAAAGTGGACCTAACGAAAATGGGTATAAACTGTAACGTTATGATCATCACTGAGTAAACTTCCCATCGGACGCATCGTCACGTCTACCGCCAAGAGCCGTTCGTTTCCCTGGTCCAAGTCCTGTGCACCCAAACAAACCAACATGTTATACACATACTTCTTCACATCACGTATCAACATTCTAACCGATTTTCGCGACTTTGACTGTTTTGACTGAAGTCGTCATCAAAACCGAAGTATTGATTGGTAACAAAAAACCGGCTTCGAGGTACGAATTACTGGAACGTCGGAATTCCGAACATTCGCCGAAACTGGATTCAACCGAATAATCACCTCCACGTAGTCACAATCTTTATATCCAAATGATTGCATGAACTCTTCCTGTAAATTATTCTCTTCGTGAACAATCTGAAGTCCGTACGTTAACCAACCTGGACTATAAAAACCAGATGGTTGTCCTGTTGTTGGCGCCCAACTGCTTCTTTCATATACATCAAGGTGGTCACAAGTTGTAAGGAAAACTTCAGTTTTATGCGATGAGCATATTCAGACCTCTATAGCATATGTTCACTCGGAGTGATTTTCCACTACTTTGAAGAGGGTGAAAAATGTAGGTGAACAAAAAATCCAGAGATAACAGACATATATCCTTAAGAATAGAAAGTCACACTTCCCTGAAATGAAAAACAATGATTTGTTGATCGTCCTAATAGTAAAAATGCAACTATAGTGTTTTCACTGGTGACCATTAGGAAAATCGAGGGTTTCGTATAAGGAAACGTACCTGTGTTTGGAAATAATTTGTCCGGTCTATCTACCGAGAAGCAAGTCGTTATTGAATCCATCCAAACATACTTAAATGCAGACCAGATTTATGTTTAGTCTACAAACCCAATAACGCTGTTCGAGACATCCTGATAAGAGGAACGATTCTATGTTTTCGATAAACGCGAAAAACGGCCGCCGGAAAAACTAGTTTTTATAGAGTATTGAAGAATATGTACAGAATAATAGTGCTGTTTTATGTCTGACTGCCTCTATCTCAAACCTGTTATCCAAGAAAACCAACGAGGAGTAACGAAATTACTGAGACTTGTACTGTCAACACGAAACCGAGAACGACCAGTAGATAAGCTTACTAAAACAACTGAATCCACATTGTGAATACAGATAACAGTTACCAGGTTCACATTTGATTAAGAAATATAAAAATACAACGAAAAACAGGATAAAAGCCGAAAATAGTTGACAGCACTTTCCAGATTGACAGTTCGGAAATTTTGCTTTAAAAAAGTACAAATGTTCTAAAGAGAACATGACGTGCTTTCTGAAAACAAACGGGACCTTCTATAGCAACCTACGAACACACTAAACATATATGCAAGTCTTAGTAAACAGTTCGACCATTCTAACATTAGCGTTGCAATCAACAATCGCTTGAAGAAACTGTGAACCTAAGTTCAAACCCAGTTACAGCAGAGATATCAGTCACTGATGCACCTTCATAAATATCAGTCTTTTACCTCCTTGCTAAAAAGACTGTCTTGAAAATTCATCCGAAGAAGACTGTTACATTGAATTCGAGTGGTTTTCATTCTGTGATTTAGTGCGCACATGCTGGTGAGTCTCGTCATACTTCAACGAATTAGCCGGGCGGTGTTTCCAATCTGCCTGCTTTTAATTGATCTATTTCTCATACATTTTAACTTTTCACCTCGGACTCAATACTTGAGTCCACTGTCTCGTACACGTGGTTCATATACGTTATTCAAAGGGTGTGCACGTTATTTGAACTTGTTATGTCTAAGCAATTTTTAGCAATTTCTGCATTGAAAGATTGATGTAGTTTGCGAGAAAAACTAGACTGTTTTAGTTTTCCTTATGCTGAAACTTCTTCTGCCAGTATTATAAACTCTATAATCTTAGGTATCATAAACCACAGTTGTACATCGGAGAACTGACTGGTGTCATTCAACTGGCTCTTGGGTTGTTTAATTACAAAAAAGATTTGAAGAAGATTAAACCTATCAGACTTCGCTTTTCGTCACATTAAACTAAGTTTTTACGTAAAGACAGAAAACAGCTCGATGGAATTATAGATTTGTTTTGGGGTCAGTTAACGTAAAGTCAAATTGACTGATCCAAATATTATATTCATTCTGTAATATACCGTTTGGGTTTGATGTGCGGGTGGGACGTAATCGAGAGTGCCAATAACTCTGGCAAATCAACATTTGAATGAGACGGATTGACCAAGTCTGTTGTATCAGTATGAGAGTTACGCAATGACTCTATCGTACATCAGTTATCGAAGGTCTGAGCTAGAAGAAAGCATATAGCTAAGAATTAAGGGTAGAACAACGTTATATGAAATCTGCAAGCTAGATCATTATAATCGGCGCCAATTAAGTAGATATAACCTCAAAATTAGGTGTGCGGTCAATACGTCATTAGAACTGGGGTAGTTTTCGACAGTGCCCTAGAGAAGCCAGGGAAAAAAGATAATAAATCAAGTTTACGTAGATAAAGTGTTTGCTATGAGGGGATATTTAATAAAGTCTTTAGAAAATGTGACCCAGATTAATTCAAGATACAGATAAAAGACGGTAAATTGTAAGACAACAGAAGAGATTCGAACAACTGAGTATGTTGCGTATGTGTGCTCATGTATGGTCATGTTAAGTAGTCAACAGTTTGAGAACATGGGCCATTATTCGTCTGTTTGACTGAAACTTGTCTTTTAGACCATAATTATTAATCACATAAACTACCATCCTTAAATACAAGCACAACAAATAATGTTTCTTTATTGTCTGAAGCTTTACGGTTGTACAGCGAATACCTGTCCATCAGTTCACGTTCTTTCACCTTCGACCTACTTTTATGTGTAATCTCCACCCTTTTCACTTATGTGTCTGAATTGACTGGTTACTACCGTTTGGACATTACATGTCAAACAGTCTTTCTGCGTATGGTTAAACCTGAGTTGTGATAATTTTATGAACAGATTTAAGTTCAAGCACTGTTTTATCTAACCACCCACCAGTTAAGGTTGGGGAAATTTCATCTGTGTAGTTATCCTTATCTTGTACGATCACTTGTGCACTATTCATTGTGTCATTCACTTGTCAGTACGTTTTATTGTTATCATTTTCGTGTCATTATGTTACTGTGGTTATCACGGCGTTGACGGTCTTTTATCAGAACTTTCTGGAAGTGATCAGTTTATGCAATTAGCACGAGGGTTGCCATACCCAAGACGACTCACAAAGATCTGAAAGTGTTTTGATAGTCGTGCAAAATGAAATTGTTTGCCAACAACAACCATTACCACAAAGCCACACTAAAAAGCTCTGTTTTTTTGTTGACCATGATTCTAAGGTTTTACCGCTTATCCAGCTGAACGATCCGTTCTATCGATGAATAGTAGATTAACATGGAAAAACTAGCTATTCATTATTGATTCACGGAATGGTATCATCTGACTGTGTTGAACTTAACCACATAATATCTGTCTTAAAAGTTAAACGTTAACCGCATTTTGTGGTTTGTAATGTACTGCTTGAAAAATAGTGAGAGAAAGCTTGCATCTGGATTTCAATTTCTACCACTATCTTCTTATTAGCAGAAACGAAAAGTGGGTACAACTGGCTTCATGAATTAGGGTCCTCTTTCCTTCGAGATTACTTCAGTAAATATTTGTTAAACAGCTTAAGTAACTGCACTGGCGAGTACTTGAATATTACTGCTGTCCTGACGGTTATGTGTAAAACAATACTACTTGGCTGGTTTAAAAACTGGCTAACTGAGTTAGTTTACTTGAAACACTACAGTCTTGATCAACACCATCAAGAAAACCATATTCCGCATCGTAAGGTAACATTTAACCGCTCAAAAAGTCGAGTGAATTGTAAACATTTGTTGGGGTCATGTGCTGGACTTACAACCTGCTTTATAACAGTAAGAAAAACCTTGCGTCTGAATATTCCTAACCTTTCTTATCTTGGTTCAGTGTCGCATGCAAACAGATTCACTTTTGTTGTCATAATGCTCAACTTCCACAATTTTCCTGTTTGATTTGTGCCAGGACATATTTTAGGGTTCAGTGTATAAGTGTACTTGTTCAACCAAAAATATTCCCATAAACGAGTGTGGTAGAGCCAAAGAGCACTTATCGTCACTTTCATTGAAAAAAAGCGGACATTTTTCATAGTGGTTCTTGTTACTATTGTGTGTTTCAGGTACTTGTCAGATTTTTTATTCTATACCTTTTATTACTTCATTTGTTTAAACGATAATTGCGGTGTTATAAACTGCTTTCGAAACATACTTACAACTGACGAAGTCAATAAGGAGCTCTTGTTCTTTACGTCGCAGTTAAGATAGTCGCAGAAATGTTTTCTGGGAGAAAGAGGGCTAGGTATGATCCATAAACTTGGAATTGAAAAGAGAGCGTAGTTGACAATTTACCCTGTGTAGTGTTTAACTAACCTAATGCCCTGAGGCTCTAACTTGTCTTCCTTCAATGGCCCATGAATCAACACAATCAGTCAAATGATCCTCATCGGCGACGCTCCAGTTTTTTGTAATCAATTTGCCTTTGCAATTCATCCAGACCAGCTGTGTGAGAATTCCAATCAGTGTTTGATTCCTTGTTCTTAGGCTGTTTGTATTCCGTTGGAATATTTCAGAGTGAACTAATCGGCATATTCTATTGTCTTTCAGGCACAAATACAGTTTGAAGGTGACAGATTGTCTGTTATCAAGGCACAGATACTTACAGCCTAGTTATCCATTTGTGTGACTGGTCTCCGATTGCAAGAATGGTACGAGATAGGTTTGACTACTTAGTGACAATTCGACTCAGCATAGACTCTGGAACGTGAATACCAATTCAAGTGGTTGGTGGATACCGAAACTAACACTACTGCAGGACTGCCTGAAAGGTACGCTAAGGATTGACGTCTCAGCTGAAATTTTCTGTCCACGGTTGTTTGCTAGTTATCTCCTTCTATAGAACTTGTGTGTTCTAATGTACACTTTGGCTCCATGTGCATATCACATGTACGTCCTCAACTAGAAATATTCTCTGAACATCGTTCCACCGGCTGCGTGCGATTGAACAAAGATTGCACAAGACAGACAATGACAATTGTCTGATTAGTCGAAATTCAGTCCATTGATAAATATCCATTAGTATGACACTATTCAAAGGTGAGTCAATTGGTAGCCTAACCAATCGGACTCTTTTGTCCTGTATACGCATAGACATTAGTATCTTTGTTATTCCAGCTAAATAGTTTAGAAGCCAAATTGTCATGGAAGCAAGAAAATTATTACAAGTCAAATAGACAAGCACCCAACAAACAGAGTAATCAAAGTAAGTGACAGTTTGTTGTCCAAGTAAAACCTGGCATCTGTATTAGAACGCGGGGCGAAAGTGTCAGTTTTACTGCTGATACGATAAGTTTCATGCACAGGCTCCATACACTAGTTATGATATACAAGTTTCGAAGTGCGTGACTGACTAGTCACTAATAAACATACCTACTGCACTGTGTTTATTTGAAGCGGATCAATATGTTTTGGTCCGGATTTGTCCGATTCGACTGAATGACGGTTCACTCATTTCCGCTCACACCAGGTGACCTTTTATTGAAGCCCACATACTGTGCTTAACAGTCGACAGTTGAAAAGTTCGTGGATCATTCTGATTAGACAACGGTTTTGTTGCGCGTAAAGATTCTATCGCTCTGTCCGTAAAAGTTGAGGACTGTTTATTTGGTTAGTACTGTACGAATAAATTGAAGTTTGCCAACTTTGAAATGTTTCATTTCGATGTTGAGAAGAAAGACTTGTGGGTGAGCTTGAATTATCTTTAGGCAAGAACACTACAAAAAGAAGTGAGAGATATTGGTGGAAATACCAATCAGACTAATTCCAGACATGGTAAGTTGACAATCACTCAACTGATCTATCACATTAGTTTCGTTCGGTAAGTAAATGACGTAACCCGGTCACTGTGTGCTCAATTGGTGACTGGAGTAGGGAAACTCTCGACTACAAGTTACTGGGTCACCTAGCGTGGACAATGTAACTTGGTTTCATTCTTACGGGTGTTGGTGGTTTACGTGATGTGCAACAGATTACCAAAAGTCGTCATTTGTATTTATTTGACATCAATCTACATTCCTTTGGATAAGAAATGGGTTGTTGATCTTCCAGTTTATTTCGTGTTCCAACTAACACGAACGTTGTTCCTGGATTCGATTCGAAAACTATTGTGATGTTTCAACAACAAAACTTATCTCAAGCAAACGAAAAGCCGATAACAGACATCCACCACTGCGAAACGAGTTCATGATTTCTCGGTTTCATGAAACCGGAGATTTATCTCAGACAAATAGTTCAGTTGTAGACTGAGTTCCACTGATGGTCTGAGTGAGTCCATTTTTCGAACATTTTCGGGCGTTATTAGTTTCGAACATAAACGAATGCGTTGATAGACCAAACATCATTATCAACGAGCATAACAACTTCCTTAAAGTGTTGAACAAAATTATCAAATATAAGATATACGGTGGATCACAACGATTGTAAATTCAGTTATATCTCGCCTGCAAGGACTGCTGAAAGTCTACAAATATGGGTTTATCTGTCAGACTTACGAGATTCTTAAAGTTAACGGGTCAAACGTATCACGTCATGGTAAACATTTACTCTGCGTCTTATTTCGTATGAATAGCTTTCGAACTGTGCTTAAACATTCTCTGTACACACGACACTAATGTGTTCTCTGTAAAGCGTTTGCTATGGTCCATGGAAATGTTCGTAGTTCATAATCCGTTCAACCAGAAATCTTGTTTCAATTTTATGTTGTCACTTGTTGTTGAATATTAATTGTATTCAGTTACTTGAAAACGCTCGACGTTAACGTTTTCTTACATGCCACGATAGGCATCCTCATTGCACGCATTTTCACTCTGCATTCTAATTCTTTTGGCTTCATTGATTCCTTTGCTCAGTTTAGAATACTCACTTCGTTCTTTGGACACTACTCAGGTTCAACGGCACTCATCTTGCGCTTTGTATTTATTTCACTGCTCTCATCAATGTAACAAAAACAGAATATAAGTCAGTTATCTAAAGGGACAACCTAATGTGAACTACGATTTCCGATGACCACTGTTTATCAGGTGAGCACACAAAGTGCAAGGAAACTTAGATATTTGCGCGACTAAGCCGATCAGTTAAGAAGTGATGAGTAAAGCGGATAAACCAATCCGCCGTTTCAGACTTCGCATATGTGCACACAGTGTCTCACATCAACCTCCAGTATTTTCACATATCCCAACTGGCATACGGAATTTCATACATAGACGTCTGTATTCCACACAAATCAAGCTACTATAACACAGTGAGCCAATTATTTTGAAGACCGGGATCACGCTCACTCACACATATCTTGCAGAACTAGTTTCACTGTTCGCTTAAATCTACGGAGCGTCTTTACCTCCGTAACTGTCGTACATCCACGCGTCATCATCAAAAAATATTCGGCCTCAGTAAACCTAGACTCTTCGAAATATATGATTACAATTCCTGCTGATACTACCGTACTTTACCAGGTAACGTCTATAGCCTATGATCGAAATCAGGAGTCCGTGTATTCCGTACTTGGTCAATGACTCTAAACATCACAAACAAAACCCCATGACGAGACTCGCCTATAAAAAGACAAAGCGCTGTAAGCAACGACCGGGGACGATGATCCCACTTGAGTGCACACATTTAAATTTCAGCTCGCTCTTACATCAAACGGCCCTATGAAATGTTCCCCATTTGTTTATAAGGCAGAAGTTTCATGATGGCAGGGTGTATGCACATACCACATTTACAGTTCTCTTCCGCTGACACCCGTTGTTCCTTTTGTCTTAGTGTACAACTCGAAATGTACGCACCTTCCATAAGCTATAATGTTGAACGCCCTCACATTTCCGCAGCCATGAAACTGATCCCTCCCTGTTTCATGTGTGCTCAATAGAAACCGAACACAAACGTGTTCTGGAAAAGGAACACATCCCCATCATATGTGGACCCTTCTAGACAGAAGTAGCAGAAAGTAATTTCGACGTGCACTTCCATGCACAATAAATAACACAGACAGAGCATTCCTCCACAGCCCCATGACCACTCCACAGTCGAAGCGCGCCTTTTCCGCACGAATGAACACCACTCAAACGATAACAAATGGACACATCTGCCATCTCGTCAGTCTGATCCAACTTTCACTAGCAGCCCGTTTCCTTGCTTATAAGACAGTTTGTCTAAACCAGCTGGTGGTTTTAAGGATAGTGAGGTGAATTTTTGTTGTATTGGCAACAGTGATAAGCCTCTCTTACTGGTAGACTAGTTATAAACATCGTTCGAATAGAAACAACTTCAAGTTGAGGAGCATTCTGAACCTCGCTGTCGTTGCAAGCCAGTCGCTTAAACAACCAATGTATCAGCTCGGCGTTCAACACTGTCTGTGATCATCCGATTTGGACAATAGGTCGATAAGTTCAGATAAAACAAATTGGTTATTATAGTAGTTGACCAGTACTCGAATCTTGGACTCCAGAAACAAATGGGAAAAGCCGTGTGGATCAAACATGAATGACATACAAAAACGACGACGAGGGACCGTTCTTTCATTTCTTAATCCCCTTCTTTTGAAGGTTTTGCCTATTATTGACTCATCGACCTAAATGTTATATGCACACATACTGTATTTATTTACTGTGCATAACGGTGTAGTTTTAAAGACTACATTCATACGCATTGCATATCATCAGACAGCAAACCAGTCGACTGTATGGAAAGTGTACTACTTAATAAAAGTTACAAGACAAAGGTTTTAGGAGACAATCAGTTGCGAAAAAACTGAACTTTGGCTAGATTTGAAACAGGGCCAGAAACAACATATCCAGTTGTGTCAAATGATGTACCAGCTGAGCTACGAAACCACGCCGGAAGCTCGGAAATTTCACATCTGGACCCTGTTATTTGCCCACTCAACTGTGTCATATATGATCCACCAGATGATCTAGGAGACTGACTGTCTAAGCAAGATTTCTCGAACAGTTCACACTGGAATGCACCAATGCCACAGATGAGTATTGAAACTTTACTACTAGTAAGTAGTTTGGCAGATCTGATGAGAGGGTAGGAAGTTGAGTAAATGTGGAAAAGTGGATTAAGGGGATACCAAAAGTTGGTGATCAGCTGTGATACACAATAATGGTAAATGGAATGACAGGGACTGCGACTGCACTTATTAGCATGTTCAACAAACGCGCGTTTATTTTCGGTGCTATGTTACAAACCTGATGACCTGCACAGGAAATCAATGTGTTTTAAATTTGCTGATATACTATCAGAATGCTGTTGTCGAAGTTTCATCTGATGAGATCAGTGAAATAGCTCCCGAGACAGTGAACAGCATACACCGCAATATAATAACTGACACAACTAGCAGTATAAGTCCGGTGAAAGTAACTGAAATATTTTTTAGCTTATCGCAAGACAGCCGTACCACACATAACATCATCACTTTCAGTAAACGGTCAACAAATTTTCCGTCACTGTATCCATTTTCCGTGTTAGTGGTAAAATAGTTTAAAGGGGAGATTTGGGTGAATAGTAACATTTTGGTAATTGTGTTATTGAGCACAATAATGAAACAGAAGAGGTGTGAGGACGAATATCCACCGAGCTCTGATTTTCGCCGGAAGCTGTTGTCAGTTTTCATTAGAGTCAGAAGGTTGACGTTTTCAATACAAACTCCAAGCTTGTCGTGTGGAATGAAAGAATAGAGCAGAATTTCTGCTGGGATACTTTAAACAGTATTAAGTCTATTGAATTTGTCACATTATGCCGCTTATTCCAATAAAAAAGTGAATCGGGAGTGTCATTGAACTGGAGCGTACTGTTATTATCATCACTGTTTTAGAATGACTATCTTCCATTTAGTGTTCTCCATAACTGATCAATACGGTGCATTTTCAGAAAGGCAGTTAACAGGATGGTCCACGGCTCTTAATCTACATGAATTAGACAAGTAAAATATTTTTAGTTATTTTGCCTTTGATCGAAAGTGATGCCGTTTTAGGTAAGTACACTGGCAGAAGGTTACTTACCAATCCACTCAATAAATTTACAAAACACAGTGAGACGAACAAACTAATTTTTGATTATTTGCCATCAGGTCAACCACCTAAGTTTTATACGAAACAAAGCAGGTATAGCTAAAGTGAAGTTAACCACGTCAACAAAATCTTTTAAGACAACACTTGGACACAACTGTGTGTCACAATTATGACGTGATAATTTTTTAAAGATAAAACATTTATTCTAGCAATGTTCGCACCATCAGCACTTTATTCGGCGGCTGTTCATCCTGGACTATTACACTGTGAGGTTAGTTATCCACAACGCATTTCACTGTGAAGGAACTGATTCGTGAATCATAAAACTCATAACAGTGAGTAATGGCGGTTCAGATATTTATTAATACTGCTGAGTAGAAGTCAGTGATTGGTGTCTGACTGTATACGTCGAGATATCTATACATCTTCTACTAAAATGTACTTCCTCTGGACATCTCTATATGTTATCATGAATGGAATAAGAAAATGCTTATTTATCAGTTTTCAGAGACTGAAAAACCCACGTGGTTAAACAGAGTTCAGAACAACCTTATACCAGGTTATTTGTTCTGGCCGTTTCTCACTTTCGGGACGGGGAGATATTCCGGATATCATGACAGAGCTACCAGCGTGTATATAAAAAAACTGCTATAATACAAGTGTGAAATGTGGTCATATCGACCGATTCACGCGTCTTGCAAACAAATAGGTATAAGCTAGAACTACTTTAGTAGTTCCATAGTCTAGAGTACCGAAAGCAGTGTGCTGCACTAAAGAAAAAGGTGAGGTAAGACAGCTTTAATACTAGTTGTAAATCAACCTTTCATATATTTACAAAGGAACGTGTTATAGTCTACGCCGCAAACGGTCTGTGGTATCCTGTGAACTTTGGATCCGGAAAAGAATGTCGGTTTGATTGCAAATGTACCATCTCAAACCCACTTACTTAAAATGCTCACATGTTTCAAAACTTAGTGTTGCGGAAGGAAAGAACATCTGATTTTCAACCTAACAAATTCCATAGAGACTGTTGGCTCTTTCAACGTAAGTGAGACTGTTGGCACCAAGTTCTTCATCTAGACGCTCTGATACCTTGTTGGTTGCGCAAAAGCAGATTACTGTTCCCAGTAAAAAGGCGAGTATGATCGTTAATTTTGCTTCCAGTGTTTTGCCAACTCGATACACCGTGTCAGTCCAAACGAAAATAGCCGCATCTCTGTCACACTTCCAGTATAATAATACAATTCACTGATTATGACAGACGTCTGATAAGTTAATACACGCAGGCTATGGAACAAAAGTCACTCGTCATCAATTACCTTGTTTCAGACGTAGAAAGGTCCCATGACAACAAGTTTCCCCCTTTTTTTCACTCGACACGGGCCAGATGATCATTTCTAGAAGATACTGCTTCGGCATGAGCCTGGGACTCGTGAACGAGTGAAATTCACTTAAGGGGAAAGTGTATGAATGCGTAGATACGTTCACAGGTACTTACAGGACTGGTCACGTCCGGACGTACATTCACACGTTCTCTCTGTCGATGGTGAAACGATCAAGCGTATGGCATATACATGAGGCTCAAATTCAGGGTCACGGAGAAATCCATCTTATGGCATACCCCACTAATCGATTTTAGCAAGGTCCTCCCATCCGATACGTAGTACCGGTGCAGTTTCCGAGACTAATAATTTCTGGATATATTTTCTGAAGTGAAGTGTTTTGGGCAGAACAGTCTTCGGGATGATTTGGCCCTGTTTTTGTTGTTGTTGTCGCTGCTGCTGTCTTTATTGTAGATCGTTAAGGATGAATGATCACGAAACCCTGGAGCAGTAATCACTAACCCAGACCGATTAGAGAATATAGCTGTTGTTGTGGTAGTGGTGGCGGTGGTGAATATGGTGTCTGGGTAACCACTGTTTGCAAGACGAATGGTGGATACATGTCGTACATCTAGTCATTTCTTCTCAATCTATCCTGTGCAAGTAATTCATAAGCTCAGGCGATTCAACATATTTTTATCGAGCTCGGCATACTGATCGATAAAGATTGAACGTTTGTTGATCGATAGGAAAGTATAGGGCGCATGATTGAATCAGCTGATTAGAATAATGCAAATATTACTCGTATAGCGTATCTATTCATACGTAAAACCTAAGCTACGCTGGGCCAGTAGCTCGAGTCAAATGAAAAACAAGTATGAAGAACACCTCATTTAGGTTACATGATCTGTACTGGTTGCCCCGCTGGTCACGTGGAGTGCTGCCCTGATATATGTGGTAAAATGGTCCGATCAGAACATAGATGCAGCAGCCCACGATAATGGCTTGTGTTTCTCAAATCTGTAAGATTGTGTTGATTTAGTACAATAATGAGCCGCTTTCTGGTCAGATAGAAGAAGTAACGTGGACTTTCATTGTCACTTTGTCAGTGCTTCAATTTACGGGAATCAATTAGCATAATATATGATGCCAAAACTTTGTCAGGTTTATGGGAGTGCGTCACGATAATATTCTCCCGATCCGTTGGTGTATGTCTATACGTCTGTCCGAGTAACTTCTCGATATTGACAGTTTACTTCGACTAACTTGATCAGTCGACCTCATTCTCCTTTGAGCGATTCGCTTTCACCTTCGCTGACTAACTGCACGGATTTCGTAACCGCGGAAGCTCTCCAAGTTGGGCGAACGAATGAAGAGCTTACACAAATACCTTGAATGTACCCCGTTTGGTTATGAGAGAATGCGCTTTCCGCAAATCTATCACCCTTGAATGGCAAAGAAATATAATTTGACTTTTTGTCTGCAGTTTGTAGTTTGTCTATTTTGGTGTTTGTCGGCATATTCTTATGAATAAACTGTTCCCGATAACCATCTTCAACAGGTTTACAGATACAAATTATATCTCCTATTTAATAGTGTCGCCTGAACATGTTTTCCTAGCCCTCTCTACCAGGCATCGGATTAGATTCCTGTTTCACTCTAGTAATACAAACTGTTGAAGTTTTTATACTAGCTCGCCCAGGTTACCTTAAGGTACACCTTCCGCTGAACCATACCGTTCTCGGGACTAAAGGTGAGCAGACAGAGGAAGACCTTATCTACGGGGGATTAAGTTTCTAGGGTGAAATTAATATTTTATGGACAGAGTTGAAACGCGACAGTATCTCACTGAGGCTTTTTGATTCATCTGCTATACAAATGATATCGTCTGTATAATGCTTATACAGGGGGAATTATTTTATTCGATCAGCTTATGAGCTACACTCTATCTTTGCCATAAGGATATCAGCCAGTAATGAGCTTAGTAGCGACCCCATCACTATTCCGTCATTTTGACGGTACAACTTGTCAGATAACTTGAACTGTATCTTTTGTGTCCAGCGATACAGTAACTACTTTAGAAGAACTAAAGCAATTGCTATATCACCTGGTCACTCCGACCGATTCGTTCAAACCAACCTATCAAATATGTGGGATAGGATAGAGGCAAGTCAAATGTCGTATACTGACAGTCGTACATGCTATTGCAATTCGTCCACACTCATCACCACTGTGTTCCCAGAAACGGCTAGCAAGAACATTGAACTTTCCATGGCCATTCACACGAACCCAGAACAGAATGATTGCATAGGTATGACGCTTCTGTAGCAAACTTCGTATAATTCACGTGACCAATGCTATATAACCAATTCTCATAATCCAAACCGGACAGACACCGATGACCGACATCTTACTTTTCAGCGATACATTATCTAACGCCACCATCGAATCTCCATAAATATGTTGTATCTAGCCTGATAAGGGAACACCAAAAATATACACAAATTCCAGTATGATATTTTAAATGGGTGGATGGTCGGTAACCGTAAAAGTTTACACGGATGATGTTTACTGCGAGAACACCGCCGACAACATAAGGATGTCTCATTAGTTTTAAGTTCACAAACCCACAACAAATCTGGACGAGACCGCTGCACTTTTTACCCAGTGTACACCTCTGCTACTTTTGAGGTGAGTATATCAGAACACTTTACTCAAATTTCTTTATCGATGACAGTATATCGAAAAGATTCAATCGGACACATACAAACCGGTCTAATTTTTGTGTCGTTCTCAATAAAGCTGTTTGATTTCACATCTTTCCCTTGTCTTATAAGGAATCGAACCATTCGTCTGAGTGCGTGATTGTAGCAGAACCGCGCCACGGCGATGATCCTCACTTATCAAGTAGCAACAGTGCATATATTATGACAGTAACAAATTTGTTCATTATTTAGTTTTGTATGCATAACTCTGATCAATCTCTGTTAATCGTAGAATTCGCCTACAAATACGTGTTATTATTTGAATGCGTATTCAAAAGCTACTGCTGATTTGCCTGTGGTATTAAATTATATTGTGTGAACAGTATTTGCTTGTCGTCATAATAGAATCTCACCAGACCTCATTGATTACCACTTGAGAAAAGCTTGCTTTTTATACTCTATTTAAAATATTACAAGTCCAACAGTTAACTACTCGCAACCCATCATTTCTCCACCTGATCTCGAAGCCCTATTCCAAGTTGTTACCTATTGCTTAGAATCTATAGGAGTACCACACTAGCTCACATCTTGTTCGCACTCCATTGCGAAACCATGTCAGTCTGGTTATTATAAAGAAGTCATCCTGGTTGCATAATATAGGTCCAGTGACACTTGTTGATTGTGTGCATGCTAATCATTCTTGCGGCGAGAGTTGAGAGACAAATAGACCACACATATAAGTATTTTTGTAAGGCTAGATGAAGTGTGTTGGCTAAGCTGCCATTTTGGTGCAAGCGTCGACCTACTTGAATTAATTAGAGCTCAGGTGACAGGTCGCCTGAACTTGGTTGGATATCTATTCCGTGATTTTTCTGATGGGGTTGTTAATCGTCATCTGACGATATCCGGATTGGTGGTATACACTGAAGTCCGTCAGTGAGTCAAGTTCCTTGCTGCAGATAGTCCAGTAATGCGTGCGATGGATGTTCATACACAGAAACGTACACATTGTCATCATGCGTTTAATTCGCAATCGTATTTCACCTCTCCGTCGCCTATGTATTAATTCACTTGACCAGCTGGAAAGTTACAGTAAACTCGTCTGCTGTTTCCTTCCGTGATCTGAAACGTCTGTCGCTGTATAAGCACACATTCAAAATCAGAAGGAACAATTTTCGGAACACGAACTCTATCGTAGTTCTAGACCAGGCATTGCATAAACGTCGTATTGGCCCAGCTTCATACATCGCAGTGTGAGTGGAATTCGTTCACCGACATCCTCAAAGCCATGTTGATGCATACGTATCAAGGTTACAATGATGACCTGTGTGGAAGTGGAGAATTTAGAAGACAAAAAAGTGTCTAACATCATGCGGCTTCTTACTTTAAACGTTTTATTGTAAAAAAATCCAACTCCTCACGGTTTTCAACTGTTGTAAACGTCTTTCATTTTTTCGAAGAGCTATCTGAGTTGTACCTACCAAACTTGTGGGGATAACGTTCGTAACCTGACAACGTGTATGCGGCAGAACCTGCAACATCAATTTACTATTTGAGCACAAAATATGCAATACCACAAGGAGACTGTATTTTCTCACTGTTCCGAAATATCAGTACTTCCATCAATGTATACTATAGAACTGACAAATTTCAGGACATTAGTTTCGAAACCAAAACGAGTTATGTGGTGTTTCGTGATGAGCATTCTGTGCATAGAAACATACGTCTGACAATAATTTGTGAACTTTGCTGATTCCAGATTTCGGTTGTTAAAATTAATCTTTAGCGCTAGAAAAACAGGTTAACTGTGAAATTACCTCATAGATTATATATATATATATATATATATATATATATATATATACTCAGTGACAGTGATGTCGTTTTGAACATCAGTTAACGAGGTGACAGTTGATTTCTAAAGGTAAACTTAATTTCAGACATGTTGCATTGAAACATGAAACGTTACCACGTTACTTCTCCAGTTATAATCAATTCTTATATGTTATTTTACTCATAATTCTGCGTCGTATTGAATGAACTATCTTGGACTTTCGTTGACAAAAGTGTAATACGAATGAACTGTAGCAGACTGGACGTGTTACTTTCAGCGAAGTAAAGTGAACACTGAACACAGTCGACTCGTTTATTCTACTAGCTTTTATTCAGAAATAAATCTCCCTTGGTTATTTCAGCACACCTTAATCTGGAATTACCTCGGAATCGTTTTATAGACAGCGTATCTCCTTAACAAGTGTCTTTAACGAGAGGATTTTCTGTGATAAAAGAGACGCGGACGTAATGTAAAATTGTATTTTTGTGTGTTTTAGGTTGCACTGTAAACCTGTGTGACTGAATGAGGTTTACCGCACTTCCCATTTTCTGCCCACCTTGCTTTTTACTCTACAGAGTGGAATTCCAAACCAGCAACAGTCTTGAACCAGAAAACGGATGAACAATTATCTCGGCCGTACCATCATCATCTCGTATATATCGGATCAGTGGTTAGTTCGTTGGAAGAAACCGAAAGCGATCATGCTTGCATTCGGGCAAAAATTCCAGCCAGCCACATTAAAAAACAGATAAACGGGACGCGAGTTTAGATTTAGCTATAGCTTATCACTTGTGTTATACTGTGACTAAAGTGAAGGTATGCTTGATAGGTTTGTTGTCGTTGTTGAGAATGATCTCGCACAACCGTCAGTGAGTAACGCTGATATTGTCCGATCAACTCGGAAGAACATAAGACAACCATTCCGTTAATTCTAATTAATTCATTAACAGTGTAAAGCTGTCTACCAAAATAGAGTCGAAAATTATAGTCAACGTGCAAAATAATACAATTTTTACTGAAAAATAAGCAAAAGCTGTATTATCTGCACATGAAACAACTATTTCCCCTTATGACGGTCGGATAACGGGAGTAGAATGCAAAAAAGTTTGGTCGGAATGTGGTTGTGAATTGTCAGGTAAGTCTAATATGAAATAAATAGTTTACTGCTTAACATTCAGTCTCCAAAAGGCCGCGAACTACAGTCCGACTCTGAGTTGAAATAAATATACACATACATTCATTGATGTCATCAGTCAATCTTGGAAAGCAGTGAATTACTGTACTCTTGAGTATGCCCAAAAAGATCCTGGTGTCTGCTGTTGTTGTATAATCCCATCGTGTTGTGCCGTATGAGTGTAAAATAATAGTCAGTTTCTGATGATTTTACCGATAACCCCCTATCGTTTATGCTATCATCCTGCATTTTTGAGCAGAACTGCGATTACGGTCTGATTCCACTTAGCACGAACAGCACCTTAGGATTTCGATGTTGTAATGTTGATGTCCACAGTTTTTAGATAGAGTTTCCATACAGTGTTGTAACGGTACAGATGGTGAGTCGATTGCACAGTTTTCCTCAGGGACCTGAAGTATATGTATCAGACTGAGACTGCCTAACCACAACAAACGTATCGAAATGTGTACAACAAACACACTGGGGATTTCACACCTTTTTCTTGAACTTCTTGCTGCGAAATGAAATCCAATCAGCTAAGTCGCAAATTCTTGTGTGCTATCATGATTCTATTGATGTTATTTTTGATAAAGTCCGGAACAATTCAGAACTATGCTACTGACGTAAATTTCGTATACCCGTGTATTCGTTCTGTTGTTCGTTCATTGATTAATCGGATAAGTAGTAGTTCGAAACAGCATCTGAAGAAGCTTTTAGGGAAGAGACAAGATAATTTCAACATTATTTTAACAGCGTAGTCATCAGTGTGATTAAGTTGCTGATCAATAATAGCTACTTCCTTCTGAATGAAGATCACACCGGAATCTGTTCATGCGAATGCAACGTAGTGGAAGGGAATGAATACATCCTTATTTTTTATTTAGCTGTCTGAGATTACGCAAAAAACTGACATTTGTGGACATATCAATACAATCGATATGACGAACACATTTTTGAGAGAAATCAAACAAAATCTGTAGGACACATCACGCCAGAAAGATTAAGCAAAGTAGAACGCATGGTGCTGGTTTTATCTGGACACCTAACAGGAACAGAAGAGTTTTCCGAAACAAATTTAGGTCGTTGACCTGTTCCACTGGGAGATATATCCTATCTGGTTGGGTTATGTGCACTTGACACACTCATCGTTTAGTTGTTACTGATTTACCGTAGATAATTTAATGACCTACGGGTTCGATACGGCCGGTATATTTGCAACCATTATTGTCGCGGAATAACACAACCACATCCTCTCAATTATAATCATAGTAAATAAGAATACATGTGGACCTGTTGTTTTTATCAATGTGATAGCCTGTTTTATAAAGCAACCACTGTGAACCCAAACACACGCCTCCACGTGAGGCACCTAAAAACGTCACTACATCTATTGTTTATAGCAACTTTGTTAAAACATAGTCAATACACAAGTTCATATTCGAAATAATTTGGTCAGGCCGTACCAGTTCAACATGGAGAGCCACATACACAAATTAAAATGAAAAAATTGTATGTGCTGTTGTATCAGAACCTTGATTAGTGTAGCACCACGTTGTACAACTGTGTTGTAGTAGACAGAAGGGTATGACGCCTGGATAGATTTGTAAGGTGACAGGCGAGTACGATTTTGTGGGAGATTATTAACTGTACGACTAAGCTAATAAGCCACTTTAGGCTAGCAATAAAAGCCAGTAGTCAGGGAGGTTAACATGGTGTAACCCCAAGTCAAGATGACAAGCGTGCTAGAGCGTTATGAATGACTTGTCAAGCAAATACAACTAAATTTTATCCGGGCACGTGTGCTCTACAAGACACTATAGGTACCTGTTATTCGTGGGTCATATGTTCTATTTTTACAATTCAGTTATTTAAATCCGTATTCTGATCACGTTATCACACAAATGTCATCACTGTTGCATGGTAACAGTTCAGTAGAACAAGCTGCTATAAACTGTCGAACAGAATTATTTAAACAAAGTGACTTCATTGCTCGTAACTGTCCTGAAGCGCTCGGTTATCACAAATAATTGACAAATCAAACTTACTAACCTGTGTCAGACAAACGAGATCAATAACGATTCATCTGTTCAGTTGTAATTTGTGGTTCCAGTTAGCGAACACATCGCAGAATTTATCAAAGGATTTGTCTCATTATAGTCAAGTAAGGTGGTGCTTGTGGGAACAGTGCATCAAACAAAGAAAGCTTTAGTTCTTTGCACATACTCCGTTGGTACGAAACCCAGACGCGTAAGAATAAATGTAGTATCAATAACGGCTGTGAATTTTCCATTTCAGGCTAGGCGTATAAGATACATGAAAACATGGATGGGTGGTGGTAGTGGGGATCTGTTGATCACAGTGCACCTTTTGTATTTAGGGAAACCTTCTAACTAACCTTTAAGTAAGAAGGACACTAAACAAAAATGTACTTTACTGATGAGTAGTCGGGGATTTGATTAATTACTCCCAAGCAGAAGTGGTTGAACGTTGACACGTGATAGTTCGGTAGTGCACAATGTAAGGTCGGTGGGGCAGTGGTAAACGTGGTTGTTTCATGAAACCGTTGCCGGGGTCCTAGTCCAGACCGTGACAAGGATATGCGCTACTGACGAGCTCTAATGAAAGCGAAACTTGAGTCTAGTACTTCTCTTCGAGAGAGGCTAGCTGGAAAGTCAGCCTGAATGCGACAGCTTCCATCAATCGTGGGTGATGTTCAACTTAAAAAATTCACTGTCGACAGTGGTTCAGAGCTGACGCCAACGGTTCAGTTGGATAGTTGCACATAAATTGTATAAAGTACAATAAGGAACTTCCACAGCTGAGTAAGCAAAAAGATGCAGTAGTCCATTTTAATCATTCGTGAACAGATTGGGCATTAAAATGAATGTGTGAATACCCATCTAAACAGAATATCAGCGAGCAGGATTGTTTTCCGTAATTTATCAGCTTATATAGAAAGAGAGAGCGTATTTAAACGCAATCAGAATAAGAGGTAATCATAAATAAAGAAAAAAGAACAACGCAGATGAGTAAATAAAATGATAACCCTATTGTACTTATGATCACCAACGAGATGCTTTCCAGACCAGAGTCAGTTGAGTTGAGTAGATGAGAGGATTCCGGCTTGTCCCGTGAATTGGGTATAGGAACGCGGCCATGCTTAATTAAAGAGCCAGCCTGGAAGTGAGAGACTAGTCTTTCTGTACTTACAGGGTGGTGTTGCAATTGTCAAGACTTACGACCCCAATGAAAAAATTTGAATTTTTGTTATGCATTTGTTTACCAAATACCACCAGCGCTTATTTCGAATGCCATGATCTAATCTTACCTACGACTATCAAACCGCTTTCATACTTCTATAGATGAATTGTAATGTCGACGACTGATGTACTGTCGCTGATGAATAAATTGGAATGACAGGCATGCCCTTCAGCTGACTTTATCTATCATCTGGAAGGGTATCACAGAGAATGTTCACAGTAGTCTATCGTCCTAAATTCCAGCATGCTTAAAAATGTTACCCACAACTCCACTAGTAATTCTGTACAAATATTCCAGTAACGAACCAAAATTCGCTTCTCAGACTGAGTGTGGTGGGTCGACATAACAGGAGTCATGTGATTCCTATTCACCTGAACCAAAAACGCAATTGGTTTGATGTTGATTGTTTGCGCTTGTTTGACCTTAATCCAAGTGCGCAGTAGGCACACATCAGCTTTCTCTACCGTCAATTGATACGCGTTACTTTTCTGACGGGCTTGCACAGTGCTGTGGCGGTTGAACCAGTCGACGTGTTGCCTCAAGCATAAGACGAAAAAGTGTGCACACCCAGTATGCACGTTTCACGCGCACAGATAAGCAGTTCACTAGGCAGTGAATTAACACAACTACCAAAAACATCGATGCAAGATTTGCAACTACACTGGTAAATGCAATCAAGCATAACCGTACTAACAGTACTGACAACCACTGAGCACTTGCGCTTGTATCATTCATATTTTTGGGTTCGCTAACCTGAGGAAAACAGGATGCCTTTCAAAGTGATAACTGTGACATGGTAACGCTCCGGTGATCAGATTCGCAATCCATTGACAGTGCCCGCGAGGATCAAAATTTTGTTTGATCCAAATATGAATCGAACTCGTTGATTTAATAAAGGTATGTAATCACAAACAGTTTGCGTGTACTGCCAAAATCTGCCAGGAGCACAGGACCGGTTTCGTGACCGTTGCAGCGTACCTGGGAAACTTCGACCATACATCCTACTTCAGCTTGAGGCAGACTGAGTTTCTGCACAGTTCCAGCCAGTGTTGTTAACATCAACGCTGATCTATGAACTACACTCAGATTGAGACAAACACCACAGGTAGCTTGAAAACGAGTTATCGTCTGCAAATTCATCCCTGTGGTTGATAATTGTGTGTCCAGCTACGTTTTCCTGTCACCTCATTTCAAAAGAAGCACTGAGCTAGTTTCGTTCTTGTTGCAGCTCACCAACAGTCTATATGTTTGTCACAACCGAAATTCATTCCACGGCCCATTGTCTGACGATGCAACCGTGTTGATCATGAGGCCGTTGTTTTCACCTTGGACATGATCAGAATATCACATGCCAATGTGTAAACCTGCAACAGCTAGATTGTCTCGATAGGAGTGACAGCAACTATCGTGTCTAGTCCACTTGGTGGCTCCACGAAAGTCGCAGCCACATAATTTACTGAATCGTGTGAAGGATGTTTTGGTTATTGATGAGGTGAGGGAAGGTTTTATTCTTGGTACCTGTCAACTTGGTGTAGTTGTTTAGTAAACGCACCTGAGATGTTCTCAAACCGGTCAAGATAAACATACTAGATATTTCGCCACTTGGGAAACACAGTCTTGTGCCGCGAAAAATATGCGGTGTATCACGGGTTGTTAGAAGACCGCATTCTTCTATGCGTGCCATGTGATAATTGGTAATCACTTCAGTGTTCTTACGTGAGAATTTATTTTTTTCTCGGTGTCTGGAATACTCGGATTACTCTCTCATCTTTCTAACTACCTCTCAAACAATCGATGATCACCGGGCTTCTTCCTTTTCTGGTCAAGCACACCACTTTCTCTCGAACTATAGCCCCAATAAAGTCATCCATACAAAGTTAGTTCATCACTAAAGTTCACACACTTCTACTCCGATGTCTCTGAAGTATGAGTCTGTAGATATCAAGCACAAAGTTAGATGTGTTCACAGTTGGTTGAAATAGATTCTGCCATCCGTTGGCAATTCAACAACAAAAATTCCTATAGTGTTCTTCGTATGGTTCTTGTGGAAGTGTCTAATGCAAACGTTAAATTCGTACCTTAGTAACGTTTTGTTCTGTTATGCATTAGACAAGCAACTGTGTTGGTCTCAATCGGCTAAAAGTGACGGTTATTTCAATGGTTTACGCGTTAGATCTGGGAAAGGAACATTCAAGAAACGTCTGATCGTACACGCGCCTAAATGATTCCATTTCAAAGTCAAAAGTTCTTCTCGAACACCGTAAGTTGTATCTCGAGACATAGGTGTACTCGAAAATTATCTACTGTACGTAATTGTTTCCGATACAAACCCAAGTGACTGTTCACTTACCCCGCGTTATCGATCCAGTTGCGTGCGCAGGTTCCTCTGCTGGTGTGTGCATATGACGTGTGACGGTATTTTTCACACACATTTTGAGTGGAGCATTAAATGTGTACGTGACTGGAAAACGAAAGCAGTGCACACCCAAGTGAATCGTTTTGTCGCCGCTATTTTTGCCATTCAGCTCATTTTGAATAACCAGGTAAAAAATAACAGATCAGCAGTATAACACGTAATTACCTCGGTTAGCCTAACAAGAAACAAGATTATTATGTAAGATGAGGCAGAAAAATTGTTTGTAAAATACTCTATGATGTTTTTACTTCGATGTGGATGTATAAACCCGAAGGGTTGTGGTGAAATGTGTTCCAGAGATGAGTCAAGCAACAGAAAACTCCTCCTGACTTTTCTGTACAAATGTTTGAACTGCCGAATTGTAAGTTGGGTAGACGGTTACATAATCCTCCCACTAATTATGATTGGACAGGCTGATCCGTATTTTTTTTGTCTAGGTATTTTGAAGAGGAGGTACAGAATTTTGATGGCTTTATTTGACGTAGAGTTTTTTGTTGCAGAAAGGTTTCTTTCAGCTTCTACTATTCGTTATAGACGACCTCTTCGTCATCATCGTAGTATGCAACTGACTTTCAGCTTGTTAAAGTTTGCTCACATAATCCCCACAAACATATAAACGATGTAGTTCCAAGTCAACTGTAGCAATATAATTCTGTCCTCATAAGTGATGTTATTAGCAGAGTCCTGAATAGTTCGCAACTTAAACTATGGACCTATCCGTGAGCGTCAGAACCATACTGGGAAACAGATTACACTTACGGACAATACAATGTCATTGAATTAACATACATATCAGTAAGCTTTAAGATGGAGAATGTATCATACAGAATTAGTTTGCATAACCGGATTGGACCGCACACGCCTTGTATATAAGTCGCTTCGTCCACTGCATATTTTCATAATCGCACTCTCAGTATCGATTGGTTAGATAACCTTGTGTGAATGTAGTAGGAAACCAAACAAAAGAGAACCGGTTCATATCGAATACCTTTGTCGTTCAAAGTTGAAGAACCCTCGAAATATCATGGCACATAACTGCAGATGGTACAACAACATACAATCTGAGGAATTAAGAGTGCCCATCAAACGACTTTAAGCAGTCGATATTGTGAACTGAATTCACTTACTTAAGAGCGCACTTAGTACACAGTGAAACCAATATCCGTACTACGTCTGACCCGTGGCAACTAAGCCATATTAACCATCTCCTCCCACTATACTTTTCGTTGGTATGTATAATCGAACGTATCTCTGAGCAATCTGATCCAGTTTTAATGCAGTTTGAATCATTGGTTAACTCTCATCGTCAGTCACCTGAGAATATAAGTGGTATTTGAAATGCAAGTTTGATCAACAAAGTGAGTTATTGTTATTAGTATTACTATTATGGGACTTCCCATTGGTAACACCCTCAATTATCAAGCATACTTGAATGGAAAAAAAGACTGACTTACATAGACTGCACTATATGACAGGAATAATTCATGAGATGTTTGTTCCATCAGTGACTAATTTGTCGTATGATTAAAACTGGGTTCTTGTTTTTCAGTCTTCGCTTAGGTGTATCCTTCGGATGTGAAGTGATATGCAAGGCTCTGGAACGACTGGATAAAACATTTGATAGTTAGAAAAGATTGTTGATTGTTAAATGTGTATTTTACGTTATCACATAGGGTTGTTAAACAAAAGCATATAATGCAGTGATAGGTATCAAACCTAAGCTCTTAGTGATTGGATGAAACAAAATTTGGGACGAAATGATTCCACATAATCCCGTTCATCTTGATGAGATGAAACGGAAAAAGTTCCTATCTGGAAGTATCTCAGTATATGATATCTGTAATAAATGTAACGATCGTTTTTCGTTCTAAGGTTTGATCTAGTTTTAAAGTTGATCTACCAAACTCCCACTTAATGGTTACAAACAGCCTTGCACATCGATTACTTTCGGTTTTGCGAAATACCATTACTCACGCAACCTCACCAATCCCTGAGCAAAGTCTGCTTGGGTGGGCCGGTAAAAATGTCGGAATGCGCCTTCTAAAATTAATCCAAAAGAAAACTTATAACGAGAAGATTCAACCTTACATTCGTGAAAACGCAATTTGAGAATGCGCGTGCGTGTGCGTGTCTTCTATTTGTCAGATCGATATTGTCTACAGATTCGGTTTCAAGTTTGAGCCTCCAAGTGTTAACGGAATTGTGGTGAACCACAAAGATTATATTTCAGAATGTCACTAAAATTAGTCTACACCCGACAGTTTGATTTTTTTCGGAAGTTTTAAATGTCCAAGAGACGGTTGACTAGTATTAACAGAAAATATGCTCACATAGTCGTGAGAAAAGCACTAATAACACACGATATGCGCATTGTTAGATCCAACAAACTCTGCTTCCTACGCCAAATAATATTAAACTGTTACTTCTCAGACTTATATCATGGTTTCATAGGATGTTAACGATATGTCCCGGGATAGATTCCAAATCAAACGAGCGATGTTGCATGCAGCTCCCTTAGCAAACAACTTCCCGAAAATGTTCATGAGAAAGTCAGGCAACTATCGACATTATAAACAGCAGTACATCAGTGATTCACATTGATGCACAGCTATCATACAATCACGGAGAAGAAGGCAAGTCCAGACCTGGAGAAACGAACGAGAGGGGAGAAAAGAGACTGACTGCTAAAAATGGCTGTTTTTGATTCGAACATTCGACATCAAGGTGCCTACACTTTGCAAACAAACAACCAAGCTGTAAGTGAAAGTAAGGCATCATCAACAAAATAGCTTCCTTACGGCTTTCACTTTCCCGTGTCATTAAGTGCACTCATTTCACAGAGAACTCGGACAAACAACGACAACATTCACGCCACTGAGCTCGGTTAACCGCCATCTCATCTAACGTCTTCAGCCACCGAATCTGGGAGTCGTGAGATCCTCAGCCCG
>LUCH01000852.1:47067-64760 GCA_013368495.1 Paragonimus heterotremus | reverse complement strand
TCTTGGCCTAAACTCTTAGTTCAGTTTTGAATCCAGCTGAAACCGATATTTTTTCGTAACTGCCTTTCTTCTAAATAGTGCAACAGTGTGAGTAATAATGTACATGGTTTTGTTATTGTGCAGTAGAGTTTACTGAAAAAATCAGGTACGAATTGAAGTTGTGGTTTGCTGAATTTCTTCGCTAAAACCGCTCGCTGATGAGTTGTTTCGCTCTTCTGAATGTGTTTTGAGTGACAAAAGCCTGTTACATTATTTAAACTCTGTATCACTGGCGACTTCCAGACTGGACAAAAGGTTGATCCACAACACTTCCGTGTCCTCGAAATGGTTCAAAAATAATGCATGCCCACATATTGATCGTAGAGGCAGGCGAGGTTGTTAAAATCCATCTCCAACTGCGACGAGGGATGTGTGTAATTCTGTTGTTGATTTTCCGTTATTTAGGTTACTGTTTTTCAGCGTTTTCCATTGCAAAATTAAAGCTAGTAACCCGCCGGTTTTTTTTTAAATTCAGTTTCGCCGCCAGTCACAACAATGTCGGTTTGCAACGTAGTCTTTGGTTCAAGGTCATTTATCATCCAATATGTCAGCCGAATACGGCTTAACAATAACGGTTGTTGAAGTCCTGTCATAACTCCACGTATTTTCATTGTTTTCGATTTTTATAATCGAGTGTACAACATCTAGCAAACCTAAACTGAAATGACCCGAAAACAGTCTATCATAATGGGTGCACAACCTGAGGGATGATCTTTCGTAGTGCATCTTTTTTAACGCAGTCGATAACAGAGACAGATTAACCTGAAACAAACAGAAAAATAAGTTTTTTTTTCGAATTTGTTATATTCTTTTTTGCCAACAAAATGGTTGGGGGGATATTGCACTAGAAAAGCTATAATGGTCGATTCTGCTTAGCCCGCATAAACACTAAAATGGTAGGCCAAATACGGTAAATATAAATCACAAGACTGATCGTGATGTTTACTATCGGATGGTCTAGAGTGCTTGATTGATGGTTTATTTGTGTCAAAGACTGCGCGACAAATTAACACGTTTCAAATAAAAGCCCGTTCATTTTGTTGAATAACATTAAGTGACCAACACGACATACCCTCACATAGTTCGTGAAAAGATGTGCACAATAGTGTGAATTGCAAGAAAAATTGGGAACTTGATAGCGATGCACATGCGTAACTTCTTTTGCAAACAGATTAAAAAATATCCGCCTAACCCGTGTTGACCACACTCTCCATTCAAACGGTAATGTGTTCGACTTCTATACGTGGTTCACGTGGTCTGCATACGTGACTTTATCTGTCTGACTTCGGACGAAATAACGTGTTACGCTCAAAAGTGTATAGAACTGTGCATGGTCCATAGTACACCAACTCGATTCCGATACAGCTTCAGCTACTGCGCATAACGTCTGTCTAATTGTTTTACCAGCAATCGTGTTTAACGCTTATATTCGTTCAGAAAAATGAATGAACCACAAGTTTTTTTTACCAAAGATACATTCATTTGTTAAACATTCTTGCAGAAGAAACCCATCCACAACACATGTTACACCACCCGTGCCTCCTAGTAATAGTTGTTCGAACTCTGTAGGACCTACCCTTGTGGTGGTGGTGAACACAACTTCGTTTTATAAGAGGGTAAAATTACTGGAATCTCATCGCCGGTTCCGTAAATCTCTACCAAAGTTGACCACGATGTTCGGTTTGATTGCAATGTGGAACTTGACCTAATGAATACAATTCGATGACTGTTTTGCCAAGTTACCGAGAGAAGAAATTACTTAGTTAACAACTTAGTTAATTGGTTAAATAATTAGTTAGATAATAGCCAGCTAAATAAATCGTGTAGCAAGACCCACTAAAATTGTAATAGGCTGGCGTGTGTCTGCTATTGGCAACTGTCACGTTTGTCCTAGTGTAACCAAAATTAGTCCGACAAAGCGAGATTTCCGTTGTCTAACTCGCACGTCCACACGCAACTCGCCCACTTGTCTTTATGAAGCCCAAGTTCAGTCCACAACGTACCGAGGTTTTCATTCAAACATCATGTGCACTCTCGTCTGGTTCCGTGCGTTTGAATGACGTCATCTGTCGTGAATTTTCGGCTGCTATTACTCGTCTGTTGATCTGATTTCGTTGAACCATTATTCGTTCGGTCGCTCGTGCTGTTTGCAATCCATCTGCTGTGGGCTTCAAACACATCTCACCACCGCGTCGAGATGTTCCACTGAGTGTTGGAATAATCGCGTCTCCGACTTTGACATTCATCACAATAAGGTCAGTGAAGACGCGTTCGTCGGCACAATAAATAATGTTGGAGACTCTGGGTGCTGTTTGGTAAACTTCACACGTAGTCTCCGGTGTTATTTATTGAAATGTTATATAAACTCTGCTGAAAGTTGAAATCAGTCATGTACGTAGCGAATGTTCGTTCGTAAGTCATTCAATAGGAACAGACTTTAAACTAAAAAGAGGTCCACTGTTGTCCATTTTCCAGGCAGTCTTTTTCGAGACAAGCTGACAAAATGTTGCATTTACATACGAAAGCTGTTATCAAATGTGAGCGATGATCAGTTTAGAAATGGAATGTGACAAGTCTTGTGCACTCATAGTGGCGTAACCAGCAGGTCTGAGTAAAAAGTTAGAACAGATTATCGATCACAACTATGAACATGAACGGTGAGATGTCAAATGCACGTATGAGTCCCTTCACGTTCCATAGATTCGGAAGTCACATAAATTCTACTCGTTTAAAGGTGCAAGCTAACTATTTCACTGTGGATATTGCAAGCTGATAGATGTACTGAATATATTTCGACGAATTGTAATTTACAATACTTGTCGATTTCTGTAGGAAAGAGAGATATCTCCGTTTGATGAGTGTTTCCGCCCTGCTGATTTGTGAATTAATAGTTTACAAATGAAAGTATAATTATACCTAAGAACAGTCGAAATCTAGTGAGGCATCATACAAACAAACGGCAGCATTATACGGATTATGCGAGCGGAGTGGAAATATGACCAGAAGACTTGTAATGCGGTATATTACTCACGTAGGTCCGGATCAATTATATCTTCGAACCACTCGCATAATTCTGCCGGGAACACAGAATTGAGTAATAGGGGTTTAATACAGTCAAGTTGTTACTGTGAATTCAATTCTGTCTTCACAAAGATCTACCCTACCATACTCTGATGTACGCATCCACCTTAGTTTGGCGGAGGAAAGTCTGTAAGTAAGGGCAAGTTGGTGCACGTATTTCCAGAGACAGGATAAGTTCTTCTCTAGGTGGAATGTCTTTTTGCTGATTCAGTTGTGATCGTCAGTAAATAGTATGCCCAGAAATGTTGCGACCTGACGCACAGGGTCTTCGGCTGCTAGTGCTATGATATTTCAATCGGGCTTTGTTCAAACAAGTTTTACCTGCTGAATTCGGACGAGTTAAAAATCGATTCCAGTAGGAGGTATGTTTGTTAACATGGGGATCAGGACATTTCCGAGCTATTATTTTCATACTTAGTGTAGACTGGCGATCTGAACTACGTCCACCGAGAGAGCAAGCGCTGATATCAATGTTAAAATAACAAGTTCGTAATTATTCTTGCGTATGCTTTTAGTTTTCAGAGTTCTGTTAAATGAATTTTAAAGTAACTTGGAACTTTTCAGCAGTTAATTTCGTTATAACTTAGCACAAGTGTACGTTTTTTCATACAGATTTAACATCACCAACAGCTGATCACAGCTGTTGCATTCCCACAGACCTTCCAGTCGGCTTGTTCCGAAATGAAATCCTAAACTCTAGTTTAGCTCTCATTAGAGCTCGTCAGTAGGGCATATCCTTGCCATTGGTCAACAGGGTTGTTTCATAGAAGCGTGGCCGGAGTTCTAGTTCCGGCCGTGGCAGTGATATGCACTACTGACGAGCCCTAATGAGAGCTAAACTAGAGTCTAGGGCTTCATTTCGAAACAGGCCTACCGGAAAGTCTATGGGAATGTGACAGCTGCGATCAATTGTGGGAGATGTTCAATCTACACGGAAACCAAAATCCTTTACTACTCATCAGTGCATTTTTTTTTAAATTTTGAACGTACTTGAGGATATCCCACAAGTTCCATCCGCTTGGTGATTTTCCAGTAGTTATCTATAAACGAATTTCATTAGGTCTCTGGTAATGCATTAAAGTGACGATTTATCGACGAAATGCTTTTTATTAAATTTGACATTCTTATCTTACGTTACTGATGTGTGTTTATCCGTTAGCTCTTGTTTTACCTAATTTCTACACAGGAAGAAGACACGAATCAGATCCGTGATTTTCTAGCCTCGATGAACAAGTGAGTTCTGGTCAAGGAATGTTTTCTTATACACATGTAACATAAACAGTTGTACACGACGTTCCTGATCGACACTGTATTGACTTTCAAGATTATAGCTATGAAAATTTGTGAGTAGAATTGCTTGTCCAACTCACAACCTACTGGCAATCGGCTAGTAACATGGCATGGCCCTAACAGGGTGGTTATTCAGATCAGGGATAAAGGGAAAGTTGTTCTTCCAAACCGGATGAGGGTTTTGAACACAAAATAAACCGATTTTCCAAAAATTGAATGCACCGTGTAAATACCATTGATAAACACAGATGAATACGCGTCAAGGTTATTCATTGTGTCTCAAAAATATTAGTTTTATTAATAAATGTTTCTTTTTGTAACACTGACCGATATTAGGATAGCATCCGGAAAGCAAACGTACTCATAGCCTTAATTCAACATCTGCAACAGTCCACTCCCGGATGCCCACCTGGTGATGTAGTGGGAAATAGGATGTCCCCGCACAAATAACAAGAAGTCTGGCCTGTGTGTTCTGCTGCCTAGATCCTTAAAATATTATTCAGTTCCGTAGTTTTTATGTTCTGTTCGTTTTATCGTGTTCTTCATAGTCAGCAAGCACGAAAGCAATGTGAGGTACTGGACGGTAGAATGAAAATATACTCACACTGAAAGAGAAACAGAACTTCGGATGTAACGAGAAAACGAAAACTTCAAGAGATTGAACAGAACATTAACTCTTTTACTATCTTCAAAAAAAGGATGTCACGTAGGTTTCTTTTCTTCCTCTACTTCACAGTGGTGTGTGTGCGATGGCCAGCTCCTCGATACTCGAACCTAGATTCAAAATTAACTCTGAGAAACAATAACGGTACAACATTAAGTTTCTGTACCCGTACAGATTTAGCAGACCAAAATCCCGACAAGAAAATGGAGTCTGTAGTGTGTGTGTGTATAATTAAAATCATATCTGAGACCAGTACTATTTTGACTGTTAACACCAATCGTTAAATGTCAAAAATTACTTTATGGTATTAATCGATCCATTGACTCGATGTGTTTTGTTTAAACTTCCCCTCCGCCGTTCTGCAGTCCACATATACACCATATTGACTCTATCGATCGAGATCGACTACACTCACTGATGGTAGCATCCGACGGTTTGATCAATTGTTCGCTCAGCGAAGGTCAATCACTTACGATTATGGAGGTGAGTGCTCGGTTTCTTTATCACAATAGAGTAATGGCCCCTCAAGTGAACTTGTAATTTGTTCACCAATGACAAGTATCATCAAATAACAATTAAACATCACAATTAGCATCAAACATTTATCTAACATTAACACCACTAAGTCTAGTTAACGGTCTTCGATACCGAGATCAACCCATAACGACGAAGGACTCCATCTTTGTTCAAATTTAACGGGTTGATAAACATAATCGGAATGTGAGCTTATATCAAATCAAGAAAAGCTGCGTCCACTCGAAATGTTAATAATTAGCATGGATATACAGAAGTTGTAAAATAGTTACAGATGTTGTACATATCTGTCTGGAAGTAGCCTCCCTCAATTTATTCCCAATGAATCAAGATTAACCAAAAGACGTAATATTTAGGAGGTCTGGATTTTCGTAAGATGTCGTACCTACTGATAACAGTATGTACGTTTTGGTGTGAAAAAGCAAAAATTGACTGATACAGATAAGAGGAAGGAAATTGGTTGAAACAAATTAGTCTTACGCCATAAAATATTTGTAGTGACTACGTTGGCTAGAGTGTACGATAAAAATCAGCATATTTGTAACTGCGTTTGAATAATTTTAAAGAACGCACAACAGGTATTTTCAGGGATGGATAGAAAACCACTGGAATCGTGTATCCGTTGTAGAAGGACGCTTTCGGTTATACAGTGGTCAACAAGCGGTAAGATTTACAGACACGGTAGGGACGGAGGATGTGAAGGGCCGTCGCATGAAATCAAGGTTGTAAGGAAAGACAACGCTTGATTATTTGCAGAAAAGTTCAGGAATCATTTGAGTAACTAGTTAAATTTGGTCACAGCTGACATATTGATTAGGAACAACTTGTTCTTCAGAAAGCGGAACCAAAACAGTCAGGAGCCTATTTTTTTCGAACGGAGCTCATAGGTCGAGCAAATAAGAGCTTCGGCTCACAACGCCGATTCGAAACTTGTTCACGTCAACTGTCCCTGATGACCCCAAGCAAGCGCAAAATTAGCGGCACAACGTCGGGTTTAGCGTATCCATCACAAAACACAATAAGCACATTGGTATTTGAGATCATCCATGGTGAAAGAACGAGGAGCATACAAATTTGCTAATATCATAAGACCCTTAGACAGAAATGAGGAACAGGTGTTACTGGGATGAAAGCCCGAATTCAAATACCATCAATATATTTGGAAAGGAACGTGTTCGAAGCCTACCGAAAAGTTAACTTAGAAAGTAAAAAATTGTTTTCGTGGTACACCTGAGTTAGGTTGTCCATCCAAACGAGTAAACTGCCTTCAACCAATAGGACAGTCTTCGAGTATGTTGAGCGATCAATACGAACAGCAGCGATAGAATCTTGTAAAATGATTCTGTTGTGGTCCTTATAAAAGTTATTTTAGGTCAGAAGGCACAACCCTACAGTTTTACTTGTCTTGTCGATATAAGCCAAAATGGTGTGTGTTGAGTGAGCATCGGCCTTAGAAAAGGAGAGTTATATAAACTGAATTTTGTAAGTAGGTATGTTGATTGAGGCTGTGCAGTCCAATAAAACTTCCCTGAACGCGTTCACAGACATGATCGTGCATGCATTCTATGGGTGTTTTGGAGTGTTGCTCGTGTGTATTGGAGTAACAATCTCAGTTCTCCATCATTCTACCTTCGATAAACTGGCCTTAAAACAAACAAGTAAAACGTTCACTAAGGATTTAAGCAAATCTATCATTCGTTGGGTTTGCTTGGTTTGATTACTGTCAATTATCTCAGCTCGTCATACAATATCGAGTGTTCAGTAAGAGAAGTTGGGTTGCGTGTTATACATGGGACTAAAACATCAACAGGTGAGACGACGGAAAATTCAGCGCCGTCAAACAGAATAGCCTTCAGATTGTGAACCACCACCCAGTTAAATTGGCAATTCCGCCGAGGTGATTACTTTTATTGTTCAGTGGTATCTTGTGGAGGACTGTTTGCATACATAAATGTGGTCTTTCAACAGTTGACGTGTACTTTGACTCACTGGTGGTGAATGTTTATGAAAGCTTTAGTTTTTACCTGTGAAATTGTTTCGAATATGGGAAAGAAAACAGTCGGCACAAAAACAGAGCCTGTGATCTGAAACTATCGATTTCGTGCTATGAACATAAGAACATATCTTCTTGATCATCGCTCCTAAGAGCATCGTTAGCGATGGGCTTTTGACGAATAACAAAGTATCGTACTTGTCTCATTATAAAGTGTCCTACCGATGGTACTGAGTTCCGAGAGATGCTGAGCGTTGCCGCGATAATCATTTCATGAGAACTAGTTCTAGCGGATGGGGAGAGTGACTCGTGAGATGACCACCAAGAATTTGAATGGAGGGCATGTTGCCCACTTTTGAACAACCTGCATAGGATGTCTGGTCGATGTGGAGTGTATACTTTTTGAACGAAAGTTGCGTTTGTTCCTGTGACACAAGCTACATAGGCCGCACAACAAGACGACCATCTGAACGCATGCGGGAGCATCATCCAGCGTGGCTAGGTAAAGGATGAATAAAGACTTGCTCATCGGCGGTCGCTACACACTTGGTTGAATCGAACCATCTGATTAACCCGGCCGATTCGATCAAACCAATCTGTCGAGTCTGTGGAGTTCATTCGAAGTAGGTCAGAGGTCGTTTATTGGCCATCGCAATTCGCTTACACTCACACCCGTTATGCTCACAAAAATGTCTGGTCAAAACATTGAACCTCCCCTTGCGGCTCATCAATAGCTCGGATCGATCTATTACGTAGGAGTACCGACTTGCCAAAAACACTTTATGAATCTAACTTGACATTATTGATTAACATCCCTCACCCTATTGATGTACTACCCCTGTCGAACCCATATAAATATGTTGATGATGAAACACTGAAAACAAGCTTGTTTGCTACGCGCTTCTTCTCATGAAAGTTAAAAAAGTGAAAAATAACTTTTATTGTCATGATACTAACTCCCTGCGGTAGATTCATCCTAGTCCTACAGAAGTTAGAATCGCACAGCCAAGAAACGTACTCATACAGGCGACGCCCTTACATGAGCATGTCATCTGTGATGTTCTGGTTTAAGTAGATCTGGTACAATGTATGAGAACCTGACTGAGTTACCGGAGCATTTGTCCAATGGATCCAAGCAATAATAAAAGCGGCTGCTGGGAGTTGGGTTCAAGTGAACATCTGAAGGTATCAAGAGCATCCTAAATTCCCATATTAATCTAGTATAAACTGACGAAAGTATGAAGCGTTTTCCAACCAGTCACAGAAATGAATACCATCCATAACAGTAATCTGTATTACTGTTCTGAGGTCGATAGATTGATCAACTTTAACTTTACAAATTTTGCGAGTGGTGCCTTGTTTATAAATGCAGAACTGTTGCTCAAGAAGTGAAATGGTGTTGCGTATTTGCCTGACGGTTGAATCATTGAAAGAAACCATTATCATACACCTCTGGTCAATACACTGTACAGTGACCACCACTTAGACTCAGGCAATCAATCAAGATGGATTTAGTATGCAAAACCGTTCAATAGTTCCGTTAAAATAGGATAAGCTTAGGTTTAGAGCCAAGGACTATATCAACCATAAATCTAATTAAGCAAACAACTTCCAACTTCAGCAGACGAGTACAAATTACCTGTCTTCTCCAGCCCCTCACAGGTTTTTTGGCTTAAACACTGGCGGATAAGTCGGTACATGCAAACGTCTGAAGCTGTCCGTCCCAATTAAGCCTATTGCGTTTACTTGATTACGAATCTACTGAAGACGTTCGTGAAGCGGATTACAATATGGTTTGAAGCTAGGTGCGGATGATACCAGCAGATGAAACCTGTGAGTTTGCAAACCTCCCTGTCAAATTTTGTTGAAATTGTTGCGACCGCAAAAGACGCTTGGCCTGCAAAGTTGTCTGTTGCACGAACTCCCACACAGACTATGTTAAAACATAGGACTACGAACACGTACACTCATTTGCACGGCTGACGTGCATTCACACACTCTGGAAATCAGTACGTTGTCATTCACCCTGCTGGCACTCCCCCATAGTGCGTTCACACTATTCCGATAGCCGTTTCTGGTCTATCGTCTTCTTGGCCTCGAGGCTTTCCTCCTTACTTCTCGAATGTTTGCACTATACTACTGACAAACGAGGCGACCTGTTATACAAAGAACTTTTGGTTCCTTGCCCGAAGCAATATAAATTAAGAATAGTAAAAGATGTAACCTCTGCTGAGAGTTTTCATGGCCACGTTGGCTTGACGTATGTAACACGTCTTCAGTGTGTATTAGAAAACGTTTCACACTTGTGGACAATGTCCAACAATTACTCACTAAGATGAAAATAAGACTCAAGGATGCCCTTTCTTAGAGATGACGATTTCGTCAGTCCCCAGTGTATTAAAAAACCTTGCCAGGCTGTGTAATCTTTAATCCCAATGTTCCACGTACACAGTGTCATCCTCTTACTAGCCCCCAACAAATCACGGGGGAACACAGAAGGACTTACTCTATGTAACCAAGCCATCAAATGGACAGACTTTTACATATACAAGACTGTTTTATGTATTTATACATGTTCGTGCCGGAACGCACTTTAAAAATCAACGCTAACCACCGAGTGAACTGGGTGGTTTAGAACGCTTTTCAGGCAGACGTGTGTAAGACTCAGCCCACGGTACTGATTGCATAGTCGTAGCCCTAACTCACTTGTATAGACCACAAATATGCTCAACTTTCGCAATACCACTTCTGTGTGTTTCGATGTTCTTTAGCAACGTAAATAGGAACAGTTGGACCCACTGACCACCAGGGAAGTGGTGAACATCTTTTTTCGACTTTTTTAAGTCTCATCAGCACCTTGTACATCACAGAATTGAAACCACGGTTAATGGACAAACGGCAGATTGCAATCCAGATACATATTCACTACACTATGGGGTTGCGATTATTGGGGTTGCAGAAAGTTGTAAATTAATTTCCTTAACCGTTGCGCTTCCTTTCGCTCATAGACTGAAATCGGTGAGCTGTTTTATGGTTGACCTGGAAACGAGCAAGTCTCTACCACGACTTCATAATGGGTTGAGGACGAGTTTTATAAATAGTTGATCGCAGTACCTACTAGTGGGTTCGATTTCTCGCTGTTCTTCGTGTTGTTAGATCCAGAAAGGTTGAAACAACTATCCACTACTTTGCTGGTGACCATTGAGACTTACTGTACGCAAAAACCTATCTCAACCCTTTCTGGGACTGTAGTAAATGTTTTCTCGATTGCAGGTAAACCGTAAGTGGCTGATCGATTCACCCTGCGAAAAGGAGATGCTGTGATAAGAAAGGTGATGCCAGACCATCACCTGAGCCGTAGTTTCAAATTTTTGCGCTGGATTATTTCCTTGTATGTGAATAAGACGCTCAAGGTATGTTCCTGTTTGAACGTCCCAAATACAAGCATGGAATCTGTACAAGGATGTCAGCTTGCAGTTGGCTTATTTGAAGCGGTTCATCTAGGTCGAGATACTAAAGTTCGACTGCCTATGTCTGTCCCACCTAACCAGAAAAATGCACCAACATAAGAGTATAAACAATGAACAGACGAAATAAGTTTGTCAGTGAACAGTAAAAAGCACCAACAACATTCCTAAAACTTTCTTGACGCCAAACTGTGATGGACACATGTACATCGATCTGCGCGAATTATCGGACCGGGCAAAGCAGCTACTGGTGTCCAGTTTTCGGTGCACCGTAGTCCCGTGTTTGTGAGCTTATATATGAAATTGTGTAGTTGTTTTCAGATCATTTTCTAATGAGATTTGTCCTACCAGTGGATAATTACAGCTGAGCTCACGTATATAAACTTGTCTGTCTAGTGATAGGTTAGTTAGTTAGACAGTCCGCTCATTTGTTTGTCTCACTGTGTGTATCCTAGAACAAGGATTCAAACGCAGAGCCCACGCTTGATGTTCGTCATCACAGCCTTCACCGGATGGCAGTATGGCACCAAACTCTTACAAACAAATACTTTTTACGAGCTCAGTGCGTTTGAGAATCTTTCCAACTCACGTTTAATTCAATTAGCATAATGTGCTTACATACCTGAAGTGCAGCAGGAGTAAGTAGAAACGAGAACGTACTAACACTTTCACGCTAAAATGTGGTTTACAATGATCACTAAGATGGTCAGAGTAGGTTTCTCACACCCATTGTTCGGAGGCTTACGTTCAACCACATATACTCTGTGTTAGAATACACATTGTCTGATATGCACCGCTACCGAATTTCATACAGACAGCAAACTTTGTTTAGACAAGTTGGTGATGACAATGAGACAGGTTGGGCAAACCTATCTTGTTTTGACCCGCCACAGACACAATCAGTCGCAGTTTTGTCATAACGTGCTGCACCCAAGTCGGTCATCTCAAAGTCTAAGCTAGTTAAAGATCTGGTGATGAAATTGAAGACAACTAGCGAGGTGACAAAGCCGATGGACAGTTTAGTGTCTGGTATACGTGAGTGTGGAATTCGGTCGGAGATTGCAATGAATGCCTACTTATAGTTCAGTTTCTTGCACATTCAACCGTATGTTACACGGCATATCGATATTCAAAGATTACCCAATATGGAGATCTGGAATGAGTAAACCTCATTAGGCTACTGATAAGTAGTTTGGCAGATTTGATAATTTAAAAGAGACCGTATTGGGAAACATTTGGACTTCGGCTGGATTCGATCCAACAGAAGAAACAACATGCCCAAACGCGGCAAATGCTCTACCCGCTGAGCTACGCAGCCATATCGGAAGCTAAAAAATCTCACAGTTGGACCTAGTTACCCACCCAATCAACTATGTCATATGGAATCCACCAAATGAACCAGCCGATTGACTGCCCAAGCAGGATTTCTCAACAGTTCATGTTGGAGTCCACCAACGCCATCGATGATCATTGGCAGCGTATTACTGATAAGTAGTTGGTTGTATATGTAACTAGGTCCAAGTGTGAAATTTTTGAGTCTCCGGTGTAGCTTCGTTGTTCAGCTTGTAGAGCATTTTCCGCGTCTGGGCATATTGTTTCTGTCGCTGGTTCAAATCCAGCCGAAGTCCAAATTTCTCCCAATTGATTATCTTCTAAACATCATCATCTTAAAGCGATAAAGTAACATAGACATAATCGTGTCTCAATCACTATCAAACATTAAACATAATGACGGAAGTCCAACAGCATAGCACTTGTTGATTATGCAGCATATGTAACCGACGTGGTTCTGTTATGAACAGCATAACCAATCCTGATTCCCAGCTCTCGAGCTCCCACTTTGACCTCAAATACAAAACCACACATGTTCGAACTTAAACGACAGCTGGAAGTATTGCCACTCTCGCAGATGCTGACAATGATAACTGATGGCAACTGTTCGTCTCCGTCGAGAGACACTGGATTATTGCGCTCTTGAAACAAGCCTACAGCTCTTTTTACGGCAACATACTGTGCTGCTGCAGTGGATCAATATCGTGTTGGTCATTGCTCTTGTCGGGGCTGACCACCAAATCTTATGCTTGTCTCCTGCCACCGGTGCTTCACTTTCCTGTCATGAACACGACTACCTACGAATCCACGTTCTACTCATTGTGACTAGGTGCCAGTGATTTCCCAAATGTGTTGATTTTACCAGTCTTCCTATCAGGCTTACATACATCATTATAACGCAAGACTGGTCTTCCCTAGGGCTTCGAGCTACCGATCAACTTACCTCACGGCTTATCTGCGGGAAGTCTACCGTTGTCCAAATGATATACGTGATCAAGCCATCACAGCAGTCTCTGAGTGAGCAAGGCGAACAGGCCTTGTCTATTCACTTGACACCAAGGACTTGTCTGGGACAGAAAGCTTGGAATGGGGTTAGGTGATGTCCCTGACGTACGTACCCTGTTCAGACTCACCCGTAATACAGAAGCGTGCTGAGTAAATAGTGTTGGTAACCGCTGAACCCGACCAGTGTATCAACGAAGAAACAACAACGGTGGTCCGATTCTTGGGTGGGGTGCTAGAAAATACCATGCTGACCAATAAGAAAACCCTGAGAGTAGTAAACAAAAACAAAAACATTATTCAAAACAAAAACCGAATTATTAATGCAGAATGCAGGTAAGCTGTTAACTCTGCAATCACGACCACGTATGACAACTCTTCAGAACATTGCCGGTTAGAAAACAACGCGGTCTCTGAGCGCGTACGTAATACCCTTTAGTCAGTAGAGCGCTCGAGGGTTTCACACCTCAACACCGCGTTACCGTTCGACAGCTTCCAGCCAGCCCATAGTCAACAAGTATAGCTACGCAAAATGCGTAAACTCAAGATTGGCAAGCTAGCATTATATGAGACCCAACTGTGAAAAGTCATGGCTTCGGCTGAATTCGAACCAGCGACAGAAACACCATGCCTCTACGCGGCAAGCGCTCTACCAGCTGAGCTACGAAGCCACGCCAGGAGCTTGGAAATTTCACATTTGGACTCGGTTACCCACCCGTCCCACTGTCTCATATGGAATCGACCAAATGATCCAGGGGATTGACTGCCCCGGCAGGATTTCTCAAACAGTTCACGCTGGAATCCACCAACGCCACTGTTGAGCATAGAATTTGTATTACTTATAAGTGATTCCTTTCCTTCACTCAAGAGGGTAGGTAGTCTAAGATTGACAAGAACTAACGATGCTGTAACGAGTTTACCCATCCCTATTCAACCTCATGATACTTATCACAGAAGGCATGTAGTTCTTAATAATGCTGATGAGTAGTAGAGGATTTTGGTTTTCATAGAGACTGAATATCACGCACAATTGATAGCAACTGTCGCATTCCCATAGAGTTTCCGGTCGGCCTCTTTCGAAAACAACCAGCACCACACGCGAGTTTCGCTCTCATCAGAGCTCGTCAGTAGTGCATATCCTTGCCACTGCCGGGACTAGAACTCCGGTCACGCTGTTCATGAGGTAACCGTGTTTACCACTGAGCCATTGACCTCACGTTAGGCACGACCGAATTATCATATGTGAATGCTCAACCACTTCCCTAATAATAGTTTCTAAGTTTCTCACCATTCGGAACAAAAACAATCTGAAGCAGCATCAAAACAAGATGTTAATAAACTACTTTGAATCAGTGACTATCACGTCAAGACCTCTATCCACCTGATCACTTGTCCCACCAGCAATGCTTGTAATGAGATGAGTATGAGCACCGAGCAACCTCTCCGTTTCATAATCATAGACAGCAGTAAACTAGTGGGTGATGTTGAGAGGTTTAACAAACAGAGCAGAAGAGCAAGACATAGTCGACGAATAAAAGAAGACTGAGACTTTATTCCTGAAACCCTAGGTCTAGGCCTGACCGACTAACAGTAAGGTACCTACACCTTAGACATCAGTAACTAAATTACAAGCGCGTGCAAGACGGCAAACATGGAACAGCTTACTCGTGGCTGTCGCTGCACCATTCCATTAACTGATAACCTAAACGAACAGCACATTATCCATGTCACTTAACTCAATTAGTCACCACATTTCAAGGCATTGACAAGATGGAGCAAATACAGCAACCGGAGAGATAAGCTCAATGGTATTGCTCTTATTTTCCTTTATTATCAATTGGTCCTCTTGTATTTTAAACCAGAGCTGGATGTTTGGCGGGAGGTATTGTACAGTAAATGATGCATAGTCTAATCATCTAATTATGTATATTTCCGGGTTTAGTACAGATGAACGTGATTGATCACTATGTTCAAAATCCGTCTTATCTGTTGGTGTCCTCTAGGACATGTGACGGAGTGCAAACATCGATGTTCGAAGACTGCAGCACGCTTCATATCCTCAGCCGTTAGCCACCATGTTTTACAACCGTAAAATAAAACTGCTATGAATGTAGTTTAGTTAAAGAGAAAAGCAAAGTTTGTGATGACAAATTCCGATCTTCGAGGTTCTAATCCATATACTGAGGTTATCAAGTGGGATGCATACATTTGTATACACAAATGTAATTACTTCCGAAATGCGTCTTTTATCGTTGAGAAGTAGTAAAGTAAAATGTGACTTATCCTGTTCTTACCCTTCATGCTCCAGGCCATGTTACTTGGTGTGCCGGTGATCGCCCGTCGAAACTCTGGTAACTGTGATCTGATTGAAAACAATACGACAGGTCTGTTGTTCACCACACCAATGGTAAGTAATCGAGCAGCAGACATAATGTTGCGCAGTATTCGGTCATCAATTCCATTTTTACGACAGGACGGTGATCAGGGCGATGCTGGGTTCGATCACTCCGTAATACAAGACGATGAGACTGAGTGGTATCAAACGACACTTAGTGGAAGAGCACAACTGAGCTGTCTCAAAGCGTTATCTCCAGGATGACTGGGTTTCTTTCTGATAACAAAAATCGCAACGAAATTAGCCTATTGCCGTAACCGATCATCAGTAAGTCAGGATCAATTAGCAGAGCTAACCGGTGGCCAGTAACCTCATGCATTTCAAACATTAGTGATCTCAATTGAGTATATGTAGTGGTTCAGAAGTAATGAGTTCACTAATTCCTGTGTCCACAATGAAGTCATATTCACAAAATAAAAACCACTTTACTGGCAACCGAACGACAGCCGAAAAATAAGCGTCAGCATCAGTAGCAATTAATCAGAAAATGTAGTGTTAGTCCATACACTACCGTACAGAGTTAGAGCAGCCAGTATCAGAAACTCTCCTACAACCTCTTAACATCATAAAGTGGGATTATTATTTTGCTATCTGAAATTCACCCCCAGCTGCGGCATACATAACATGTTTTGTTGTTTTTGCTTCTAGAAAGGGTGTTACCAACTGTCCGGTAACTAATACCTTGACGTGTTCTCTAATAACCTCATAGAATCAATATCTGAATCCTAGTAAAGCATTACAGGCGCTCTAACAGTGAGCACTTTTACACCATCCACCACTTCCCAGAAGCAAACGTCTTATGGTAACAACTCTTCCCGTGTGGCGGGTTTGATAATTTAGTTGACATCTACTTGCGAAAATCTGGGTTTCGACTGGATTCGAATCAAGGACAAAAAGCAGCATACATAGACACAAGTGCTCTACATCTTATCAGACCCCTAAGTTGCAGACTACACTCACTCGTATTACGGTGTGCCGGAAATGAGGCATATTACGGAGGCTTCCAAGGCAGTGTAACCAACTGATGAGTTCAGGCGCAAGAGACACGTCAATCCGGGAAACTACACCGCTTCCTGATAACTTAGCCAACAGAATCACTCCAGTAGAATGAAGTTGCGCTCAAAAGTACGTAACTTCCTGAAGTCAACCGTTGTTGGTCACACGCTGAGGTATGCTTGTCAAGGGTACGGCGCGAAAATATTCCCTACCTCCTCCCAAAATTGCAGCAGAGAAATGGGTATTGTATTAAGGGAAACAGAACATTAAATCAAACAATCCATTTCAGATAGGTTTACCTTTCAGTATCGTACAGATCAAAAAATGCAGTTTACGCTAATAGTGTGTCAGTATGCGCGTTCCCCTACCGACGCAGAGTAGCAGCACCACTAGGAAGTTACTGTCATATCCCACTCACGTAATCTGGGTTCACTTATACAAATGGACAACTGGGTCATCAAGAGTACCGAAAACTGATCATTCGTCGCTGTTCAACAGAAGTTATCTTCGGAAGTTATTAAACTGCGGTGAGTGATTCGCCTGGTGGTAAAGAACGATGCATCGGGTGAGAGGCTCACACATTGTTCAAAGAGACGGATATTCCGAATATATATATATATATATATATATATATATATATATATATATAAGAAACCATCTAAATGAACGAGAGAAGTGGATCGGCAATATCAAACAGGAATGTCACCGAATAGGAGTGTTGCCATGCCAGGAAAGCACATTTGTGGTTCCGGACCAACCGAACTGGGCACTAGTTTATGCAGGACGATGACTTCTGGTCGAACTACAAGAAGTTAGTGAAACAACTACTGCGTTCTCTTTCCAGGTCAACGTGTTCATCACATCTAATACCCAATGAGAACTTATACGACTATTTTGATC
>LUCH01000852.1:29282-46711 GCA_013368495.1 Paragonimus heterotremus | reverse complement strand
TTGACAGCTCTGGCGGGTGCGGTACACTTCGCTGTGTCAAGGTTAACTCCGACCATTATAGATTTGTTTGCACATAAGTTGACTCAGCACCTCGTTCTCTTGGTTATACGGAAACATTTGCACATCTCTCGTTCCTCAAGTTTAAAAAATATTTAATTTTCACTTCGTAAGGTAGGGCGGCATAAGTAGTGTGATTAATGGTCAAAATTAGCCGGAAGTATATGATCACATTCGTGGATGTTGGCATTCATCAGGTAGGCGTACTTGGTGGACTTCGACCACACGTCGTACTATAGAAGATAGTTAATGAAATTCGTTGACACCAACTCATTTGCTGGTGAGTACGGCCAGTGATCTTAAAATCAATGGAATTTGTAGGTCAGTGCTGGTATTAACAGCACTAACGGAAACTGACGTGTAATCACCAGACTTCCAGTGAAGCACAGTTTTCCCGTGTGAACGGCAGTAGGGGGTAAAGCTGCTGTTAGCAGATGCTAAGCGCATGATCACTGTTAGCCGCGCGCAAACACTTTCACCAGCGCGTGCACATAAAATGACGTGCCGCTGGGCCTCGTGGTTGACAGACTGCGCTAAAGTTGTCTTCACGACAAAAGCCAGCTGCACGCCTGACATATAGTCACCGCACTACAAGCTATTCTCGTGCCTTATTGTTTGGTCGTCGTTTTGACCATTCAGACAGACTGGTCGGAATGTTCTAAGCTTCACAAATGGAGAGGAATGCATATAACTTAACGCGATCTAAGAGATGGAAGTGAAGAGTGAGTTTTCTGCACAAGATGAGAAGAATACGCCCGCAAACGACCACTGCAGTTGCAACGCTCACGAGTGGATCTGCCAATAGTACCTTTCACACAATACAGTTCGTAAATTTCACATTGGAAGGCACTCGGTTGTTTCTGACGTCTTGGACAGAATGGAGAACGTCACATTGGACCGTCATTGTCAAAGCTGTAGAGCCAAACGGGAAGTGAGATCTCACTCACGTGTAAGTAGTGTAATCAGTACCGTCACCAAGCGGGTACTATAACGATTGTAGCCCAACTCAGTAGGAACCTCCATGGGTCGACTTCGTCGAAGTGCCACAGTAACAGATTTTCGAAAAAAGTGCCAGCTTTTGAATCATGAGGTGTTTGGTGCCTTGAAGCAAGTCAGTGAATACTGTCAGACAGCCGAAGCACAGAAAACAACTGTCGCGGTTGATTGTCGGCATCATCATCACTGGAATACCGGGTGCCGCAGAAATTATACTGGACAAATAAACCAAAATCACAGAAACAACAAAGCCGATGGATCCTTCTTGATCCTAGCAACGGACGGTATAATGTAGTCAGGACTTAGTAAACGCTACCCTTTTCTTCAAGCTGTTCGCCAAAACAAAAGTTTTAACCTAGACAGAAACATCCGTCATCATTGAGACAGAAATCCCTAGCCATACAGTCAGCGTAATCAGTGTCGTCATCACAGAGTTCCCGACCCACAATGATCTCCTGATTCAAACAGGAAGCTGACAGTATAGTTAACGTACAAAAACCATCCGTTCAGAAGAATAAACCGTAAGAAATGTGAAAACAAGCATAACACCGATCGTTGAGACTCGGTCCACAGCCATTCTTATTTCCATTCCGAAGGGGATTAGGAAGCAGTTCAGACCTAGTTGTATCATTGGCGTATTGATATTTAGGCTATACAGATAGAAGCCTTGACAACGAATGTCAAATGAATCAACCTCACGCGTAACCGGGGACAAGTTAAGCGAGATTAACATCAAAAGCAGAACAGACGGTTTAATTCCCGCTCACACCGATGGTATGTTTGAACGAGGAAGCTGGCCAACCGATAAGTTTAGTCGGCAACAAATGTGCAGGACCAATCACTAGACGCCTTAACCACAATGGACTAAACCAGACAGACAGCCACAAAGACACCAAAAGTTCTGAAGCCGTCAATGTAATCAATACCTGGAAGTGGAGTGCACACGGTCAGTGTGTGAAACCGACTGATCCGGACGGCTGTCGGACGTGTCAAATAGGAGTGAATGTCAGGTAACGCAAATCAGACGACAGATGTGGACGTGTTCAAGGTCTCTATAAGAAGTAAGTTGGACTCAACCACAAGAATAGCAACCTAATCATATGTGACGCGGAGTAATTGCAAATCTGTCAAACCACTCGCCAGTAACGGAACGGTGGAGTAGATGGATTTCCATGTGAACGGATTGAGAAAGTCTGCTAGGGTGGTATTCGGCGTTCTTGCTCCTGTTATCAACCCAACTTAAACCGAAACTCAAATCTTTCACAACTGGTTTTTTTCTAAATCACAATCCAGTTCATTGTTTGGGAAGCTATAGATTCCGCCTAAGAATACATATGGTATGCACACAGTAGTATATACATACATAGTAATATATACTATATATATATATATATATATATATATATATATATATAAAGTACCTAAAAAAGAGGACACACTGAGTAGTGAACGATTTACTGTGACGTTTCAAATCTACACTAGGATCCGTTATCAAACAAATAAATGTGTTGGAATGTGATTGTTCTGTCGTTCACCATGTTCGCCTGTCGGTCTGCCCTCGCTCAGTTTTTCGTTCCAGTGTCAACGATGCTGACGTAGTGGCTGTCTATATCTACGTTTCGATTGAACGAATTCCGTGAACAGACAGCCTCCAGTACAAGCCGTTCCCCTTTCATCTTTGCCCGTGCAACCACTTTCGCATGATCTATGCTGACTTCGTGACCTGTATCTGTGCGGTGATGCTACATTTGTGATCCAGGGTCGGCTCGTCGAATCGCTAGCTTGTGTTCGTGCACGCGTGTGCAAAGCTGTTTACCTGTCTCTCCAACATACTGTCGGTCACACCCCAGACATGGAATCGCGTAGACCACGCCAGACTGCTCTACGCGACCCTTAGCGTTCACCAAAACTGAACGGAGTGTTGAGTTTGGCTTGTGTGATATTTGGATGCCCAGTGGTTGGAGCATCCTTTGTGCTGATTCAGATGTGCCGTGAATATATGGCACTGTCATTGGCGTTTTGGGTTCTGTACGTTCAGTTCTTGTGAAACCCCTGACAGATGTCTTTATGAAGCTGCTGGGATACCCATTAGAAGTGAACAGTTTGAACAGGTGCTTTCGTTTGTCTTCCGAGTTCAGTTGAACTACAGTGCTTGTCTGCACGTCTAAATAATGTTCGCACGCAGCTTTTAAGTTGACAGGCTGGATGATTGTTATCGAATCTGAGAATAATATCACTCGTTGTCTGCTTACGTTAAACAGTAGTTTCAGGTTTGCCATCAGGTCTTCTTATGACCGAACATCGAGGAATGCCAAGCGTGAATCTTCTTCCTCTTCGCGTGTGAAGGTTATTCCATCTCAAACTCAAACAACTGTGAAACTGGTCAAGCTGAGTACGAGGTAAAACAACAAATGTGTCATCCACATATCGAAGCCATACTTTAGGCTTGAATGTCTGAAAGGCTTCACACTTGAAGTGCTTCATTACGGCGTCTGCAAGTAATCCTGATATAGGTGAGCTCATGCGTGTGCATCTTTTCTGCAGGTAGACTCGGCCGTCAAATTGTAGGTAAGCCTCCCTGCAAAGCTCCACTAACTGAATCAATTCTTTTGGGAAAAGATTCACCCGATTGCGGAGACTATCGTCCTCACTTATCAGCAGCTTAAAACTTTCTGTTGCAAGCTTCTTCAGTATGTTGGTGAAAAGCTACGTAACGTCGAAGGGAACCAGTGCATCGTCTTCTTCCAACTCCAGGCCCTTAATCTGCCTCAGGAAATCAGCCGAGTTTCTTGCGTCAGGATTGTCGTGAGGTAAACGTTGCCGGAGAACACGAAAGAACTTCGCTAACTGGTAGTTCGGAGCCGTCCTGGATGCAACGATTGATCTCAATGGTATTTGATTCTTGTGGATCTTTGGTAGCCCGTATAATCGTGGCACTGGTCCTAAATAGGGTTAAGGACAAGCTTCATATTTTGTAGGTGATTTCTTTTTCCTGAGGGCTGTCACAGTTTTGGTGATTCGAGCCCTCAGACCTCTTGTAGCTTCTCCTATGACATGCTCGTACGCTGCGGTGTCTTTTAAAAGATCGTTCACTTCGTCTTTATAGTCCTGCCTGTTCAATACGGTTATGATGTTCCCTTTGTCTGTAGGTAGAATGACTATCTGGTTATTCTTCTTAAGTGTTATCAGCGCTTCATTTAATTAATTGTCAAGATATGTGTTGGTTTTCGACTGGTCGGCTGTTGACACATCTTTTTCCAGACAAACTGTTGCATTCATTAATCTGGACCACTGCGTTTCAGTCCCGATTCAAAATATGCCACGAATTCTGTGGTGGATTTCTCCGCATAATTGAATTTCAGACATTCTAACAGCAGAACGGCCCTTTCATCGAGTGTCAACTGGTGGTCTGACAGGTTGTGTATAGGTTTGGCACTTTATTTCTTAAGCGGAATGAGGCGCTGGAATTGTGATCTTTTGCTTTTGTTCCGCTAGAGTCTGTTGAAAGTTATATGGTTTCTCCAGTTCTGTAGATCCATTCAGAAACGAGTAATTAGGGAGTTGCTTGTTTGGATTTTTCGCACTCCCCTCTGTATCGTGTCAAACGGCGGTGAGCATCGTTAATACGTTCACAGTGCATTTGTTTCTGGTAACTCTTGGTGGTAATCCCAACACGTTCTGCTTGAATCGACGGCTTGTATGTAACGTTCTTAGACAGCACATTATGACGAATGCAATCATGTAGGAAGAGTAGATGCTCACGGACGAAGCCTTCACGGTTGGCATAGTTTTCCCATTTCCTCACACACTTGAGCATGTTGCGTCCGAACATTTGGTTAATCAATGAGGATGGCCGCAGTGCGGCAGACTGGTGTCTAAAGGTCAAATCAAATGGGAAACCTGCGACAAACCATGTGCTAATCCTTTCCCATGTCGTCATCACATCTCGCAACGTCCAGCGCAGATCCCGATGGGAGATGAGAGGGACAACAGATATAAAGCCAAACAACTCACAAGTTAATTCAAACTGCTCAGTCACAACCTCGGATGTTGTTGACGTCTACGTAGAAGCAGCATGTAATTCATTGGAGCAGCTATCGTGTAGTAACGAAAAACTTGCGTACACATCCACTCTCAACTGGTGGGGACAACCTTATGATGTAGTGTGCCGTTATTTTAACGAGCGATAGCATCCAGCTGAAAACGACCAACTTGTTGCGCCATTATGATCAAACGTTTGGCAAGAACAATTTTACGGATATATATCGGCTCCCGAACGGTAACGAAATATAAACGTAGCTCAAACCCTTGATCGTTAAACCATGTGAAGCCGTATTTAATCTTCGCGTGACCATTCATTTCCCCCAAGAATAAATTCTTACGAATTGACATTACCAAAACATGCAAGTAAGCAAATACAGGGATAAAGGCTGTTCATTTCTCGTCCATTTCAGGAGCTGAAAACTTGCTTGACAAGACTGGTTTGTGAACAGGGCCTACGGAAAAAACTAACGACAGGTGCCCGCTACTGGATCCGGCAGCCACAATATCGACGAAATCATCAAATCAAAGAATACGACGAGATATTTTCTACCCTACTCAAACCGTAACTGGTGTTCCCAATGTACGTCCAAACGACTCAGGATAAACCTCGGCATATCATATTTCTTGTTTGAAACTCTTTATAAATGCAAATTTTTTTTTAACTATTAAAAACTGGGAAGTCGAAGTTGGGTACACCCACATCTAATAAGAAACGACGCAGATCCGGTTTGTATGTGACAGCAAAACTGCCTAACTCAAGCAGCGACAGCCTAAGTCGCCTTTGAGATTGGGACGAATGTATGGAGCTCCCCACCAATCAAGCCGAGCAGAGGTGCATTCAAATTCCGACGAGGAACCGCGCCTCGATCAGATTAGGAGTAATACAAAGATAACCGACCAAGCGTTGCTAACTAAACAACTGCATCAAGCATTACGATTAACGAATCTAAAACGGGTCCATAAGAACGCTTCGCGTAGACGTGCATCCAGGACTCCTAAGACCAAGGTCTTTGATGGTGCTTTTTGTAAATGCTTCTTCCAATTATCCCACGACACTGTCTTATACTTCACAAATCATCACTTCCTTAATTTACCTCGTTTTCGACACAACAGTCAAAAGACACAAATCAAGCGAATGTTTCCGGAATAACATATCGCAGTCTGATCGTGCATTCATTTAGTTTATAAGCGAAACATAAACACAGTGGGAGGTAGATAAGGCAATGACAACTTTACACACGCAGATAGGCACTTACCATTGTTCCGTGACGCTGAACTACCAAAGCAGTTGCAGCGTAGTGCTTCTTAAAATCTATCAATCCGCCAAACACTGCAAACAATTCGGTTCATAATGTCCAAGGTGACAAATGCAATTCAGTGCATGCCCGTGAACAGTGCATGTGTCGCACATCTAGAAAATAATAATAACAGGACTGGGCGAAAGGAATCGCAACGCTAAAACTACTTACTACAAAAAAACGATTTGTTAGCAAACACAGAAGTCGTGAAACTTTCAGCTAATTGAAGTAACGGTATCAAAACAATCCAGTGAAGTTCTACCATTTGACAATACCTTATACATAAGACATTGATCTGATCGATCAAATAGAGACCGTCTAAGATGTCAATCATCTGATTTCCGTGTAAAAATTACCAAAATAAAGGATGATACCATCAGCATATTTGTCAAAAGACAGCGGGCTGTTGAGTAAATTAATTCCACTGAAACCGCAACCGGATGTGAACAATAGGACAACTTTTGACTGAAGATTATCTTGTGAACATAGTTACAGTAAGTTACTGAGGTAAGTACCAAGTGGAGTTCAGAGCACGGGGTAAAACATGTCACAGAAAACAGCTGTGTGTGGAAAACGATAGGAAGAAAGCGAGGTAAGCAGACGGTTGCGATGGGAGGTGGAGAGAATCGAATATCCGGAAGTATCCGAATGTAAAAGCAAACAGAGGGACAGAATAGACAAGCAGTCTAACAGCCCCATACAACGCACAAATGCTCAATAGAGGGGGGAGGGTAGGAAGGCAATAGTAAAACCTAATCGCGATAGACAGGAAGGATGAGAACATAAACGTAACAATACACAGACCGGGACAAATACGTGGTGACCAAATTGAATTGATCACAGAGACCGTGAAATGCACCGTTCAATATACAATGAAAATATAAAGAAAATGATAGGCGAAGGAAAACTATGATAGTAGCGAAGTGGAGTACATGTAGATGGAATTCACAAATCACAAACATGGGGCCACTGTATATGGTAATGTCCTGGAGAGAGTGGACGAAAGTAGAACGAGAGAAGAGGAAAAAACAGAGATGTGGTTTCAAACGGAACGGACAGAAACAAACAGAGTGTGAATGTGTAGAGGATTCAGGTGCCGAGGCAAAATATCTACAGCTCTGCGAGCACAAGAAAGAGTGGGAACTACGATGATGGTGGTAATAAACTTCGTCAAAAATTTACCCAGTCAAAACAAAGCGATGACAATAAAAGTTGGACGGAGACGAGACTACCAATCTCCACACAAGCGAGTGACAGTGCGTGGAGAAAGGTTATGAGAAAACACACGACGCCACCATGAAGCAAGAAAGTCTAGTTAGACCATATGTACAACGGGGCATTTGGGCCAAAAATTAGCAAGGTGGATTAATGTGCGTGAAAGGTTCGTACTCCAGATGTTGTTGCAAGCCAAACACCGACTTTCTGTCTGTTTAGATGAATATGTACAAAACAGACCGAGGTGATCCATTCATGGTATGAAACAAACCTACCAACCGGGGTTGACAGATCAGGTAAACTTAGAACAGATGAAACGTGGAAATAAATAAAGGCAATGAGCTGAGAATGACGAAAATGATATGAGAAGCGAGTGATGAAGAATAAATAAACTGTACAGAAATGCCCGGAGAACTTTCATGTGAGAAAACGAGCAGTCGCGACTGGCAACGACCGACTGTAGCTCAGCACAGTGGGAGGGAATTGTGGCGAGCGGGATCTGAAATTAGAAAAAAATAATGACGTGAATAATAAATAGAACAAAACCGGGATATGGGCTTATATCTAGTAAACGGAAAACCATACACAGATTTATTCACATTCACGTTGATACTGGTCATCCGATAACCTAACATTTGAGTGCAAAGTTACTTGACAACCATGCTGTGAACACTTAAAATAACTCGGAAGACTTTCACTAATTTGGTTTCTATGTCACCGGGAAATACTCTCCTCTACTTGATCTAAATGTATGACAACTCACCCATGCTATTCGTTCCATACCAAACAATCTTTGGGGTAGCGAGTTAGCTACTACTGTCCGTGAAAAGAACAGTTGACTGCAAACTGCTTTTCAATGGTCATGAAGGCTTACTCCCTAAAAATGAGTCCACGATGCTCAGCTCGTTGGTGCATCCACATCTTAAGTTACACATTCAAGCTATATGTTTGTGTCTCACGAAAAGCATACACCTCGTGGAATGGGTTTAACAGATGGCAATGAAGTAGACTGGTGAATTTAGTTCTTTAACGTAACTAGACAAGCTAATTGGATTAGGTCGAATCCCCTGATTTATCGACATATTTGAGGTAACCTAACAATTGCATACGGAACACTACAAACTCTTCAATTCATTGTAAGATGAGCATGCGCTTGGCACAAATTATCTTCATGGGACATTCACAGAAGCAGCACTATCAAATGATCCCTCTGATTTATAAGTACCACTCACTATGAGTCCCAGTATGCCTCAACGGGAATAACTTGGCTGAGAACATTATAACAGTGCCATCAGCTAACGAATTAAAACCCAGACATTTTGCACATATTAACGATATCCAGCTGGCACTCCAGGTAGTTCGGTCATTGCTAGCTTTCCTGTTTCTGTGGATTAAAGTTACTTCCAGCCATTCACTGTTTTCGCTGATCAGCTTTTGTTTGTTACACGTCCAGCTGCCCTCGTAATGTGCTTCACAGAATGCGACTAGATTACTGTTCCCATTTGAAATCATCTCATTTTTAATTCCGCTGATTTTTCTGGGAGTTTGTATGGCAGATTTTGTTTACAAGCGATTCTCTTCATATCACCATAACAAAACTTCATATGTAAAAATGTTTTTCGTTTTCTCCAAACTACGCGTTTCCACAAACCCATTAAAACTATGAATATACTGGTTGGGACGGTCACTGAATTTAACATGCCGGAAGGTAGGAATTGTATTAGTCAGTAAATAATCAATCCAGAAGTAACTACTCGTAAACATTGTGTGAAAGATGACTCAGCTATTCCACCAGATTAGCGTCGTCCTCCAATTTATACTGGTCGACAAACCGAAGGGAAAACGGCAAATTTAACCGGATGGATCTGCTTTTTAACAGACAGCATCAACCTTCGTCTGCAAGAAGGACCCTAAGCAGTAGACTATCGATTGACGACTCGTCTGCGTTTTCACAGTCAGACACGGAGAACATAAAAGGCAACTTAGAATCTTACTCAGCAATACAGTCAAACTTAAAACAACAAAAACGACCTCATTCAACAAGGGGTCATAATACACCATGTGAATTGGCGCATGTGCGATCACCAACAGCACAACTATCACCGACACATTTCAGAGTGCGGGTTGGTCACGTGGATAAACACACGGTGAGGCGTACAAAACAAGACTGCAACGAAAACAGGCAGGGTGAACGTAGGAACGATAAAAAGTCACTGTACATTTGAATTAGCTTTTACGGTACACAAATCTGCAAACTGGCGATTAATGTGTATGCACATATGCACAAATTATTGAGGTTCATCAGCTCAGCTAAGCGGACCGCGTACATCGCACTCAAGCGGAAAATTCAATAGTTGAAGTTGTAGAGAGAGGGTTTCGCATGGAATAGGGAAACGTGTGCCGATTGTCAACTATTCGAACTACTTGTCCTCCAACTGAGTACACCATCCGGAATTGAATACAGCAGTCTACAAAACAAACTTTGCGATGCACAAACATCTGAGAAAGAAAATTGAGACACAATAGGCTATAGCGACCAGAAGTTCATGAAAACTTTCCACAACATCTGAATCATAGGTGTCAGAAACGCAGGGTGCTAAATTCGCATGTGCCAAGCAATGCTGGTTTAGTGATCAAGACAAATCAAAAATCTTGCCATGTGGGACTGTTCAGATAAACAGCGCTTATCGTTTTCTGATCACAGTAAAAGAAGCTGAGGGGATCAATAAGCACGTTGGAAAATCGCGATGTGCGTTCCCTAAATAAAATTTGTTCACTCGCTGAACGTTCCGTCGTTCATCATTTTTGTCACCGCATGTACTACATCCTCCCGTCTGTTGAAGCAGAGATATCATCGGCTTGGTAAATAAGGTTGCGAACATACATACATAAATAGACAGGATCCTAAAGTACAGTGTCCAAAACTGCATCAGGTGTACCACACTTTCTATTGTGGACGCCAAAGAAGAACCAATCATAGCAACGCACAAGGCAGGGAAGCCTCAGTTATCGGATGAAATTGCAAGGTGATGACCTCAACACAGAGATCAAAAGTAAATGACTGTTCCGTTCACTAAGGTAGTAGACAGAATGGACCATGTGTCCTAGGTCACAAAACTGAGTGGAAATATTCACTGATAACGTATTGTATTAAAATCAGATGTTGAACAATGAATCCTGCTAAGAGCAAAGGTTACAACTCTGAACAGTCAGCCTTAAGCATAACAGCGAACTTGAAGGGCTCATTTCACTGAATTGAATGAGTAACCTTATATAGAGATTTTACGCCAAAAGAACAGTATGGAAGAACTTGAGTTCACAGTGGCTCAACCGATTCATTTACCTTAAAGCTGGTGTTGCTGAGACAACATCTCGCAATCATAAAGGGCAGTTAACAGATTAACTGGGTCGAACAAGAAGCTGAAGCTACATGAGGACACCATAACCATTAAACTGCTATTGCATAATCAGCTGATAATCGTCACTGCTGTTAGGTGGTTACTACGGAACACGGAGAAGCGTTGGCTCATGACGTGCAACCAAACCACGGTCGAACATGAATATCTCCAGGAAAGTCACCCTAAAATGCGACTGTGGCCTTTACCTACATAGCGAGAGTTCTCTGACACTACACTCGAGAAATAAATGTGAAAAAACACCAGGAAAATGATTCTAACCTGCTCACAGAGCAAAATGAACTGGAAGTGATGATCAAAACAAAACGGCTATCGATATCACAATCATTTTCGATATAACTGCAATCGTTGAAAATCCATTACAGTTGAAATGACTGCCGCAAAACGTGAGAAGTGGGCGATAATATTGATGGAACAAGTTAACTCACGACGAACTTACTCAGATGAACGAAGACGACGAGGAACGTCCGCCAAATTTCTCCTCGGCACACGGCGCAATTCGTCCCATACCGTTATGTTCAGGAAAAACTGTCGAGGATGTTCGATCGTCAGTGACCGGTGTGAAACCCCGTGATGTCAAAACAGGCTTAGTACGATCTATTTGAGAACGCAGACAATCATATAAACGGCAGAGTGTTTTTTCGACATCCAACGGGTGTTCTGTGAACCGCGGGAGATTTCGTCCAGACGAATCGGAGGTGGTAGTGGCCTGCCTGGATGATGTCATTATGGGAGGGAAGATAAAAGATCTTCGTTCGGAACCCACAGGGGCCACTTGGAAACTATGATGCTTCGGCGCGGAGCGTTTACGCTCCCATTTCATAGATCGCAGCTGCTGCCAGTGCCGAATTTCTTGATCACGTTTTATGAAATAATCCAAGGCACTGGGATTGTCTACGACATCCACATACGAAAATTTGGACCCAGAATGTCGATGGTAAGAAGTTGATGATAACGAAGGTTCGGTTTTTGTGCGCGTACTCGTCAGGTCTACCAGCATACCGGATGTGCACGAAAGCATCGGTGGTGGGGGTGGTGGTGGTGGGGGTGGAATAAGTGGTGACGACGGTTTATCTTGAACGGATGAACCAACGTCTACGGACAGTGAGGAAGCACGAGGACGAGGTGGATCGATTCCACGGTCCACAGAGCGATCGTCAAGTGTAACATCACCGGAAAATTTACGCTACGTTAAGAGATCAGCACAAAAAAGGATGAATATACAGCGCTATCACAAAGAGAAAAAATTAAGTACTTCAGTCCAGAATTCACGACTGCTCATCCGATGAACAATCCAAATATACTCTTGTAACAACCTAGGCATGCAAACAACGAAGTATGGGAATATAGTCTGATTCATCACCAGCGTGATACAACAAGAGGACAGCAATGTTAAACCAAAGCAACTGAAAATAGGAACACATCAACAATGAAGACGATAACTTGAGATCACGAACTCGATCCTAGCCTACTCTAAGCACTTCTATCTAACGGTTAGTATTTTGAGATAGCTTAGGTTACGAAAACATTTGCCATGGATCCGATTGTAATAACGGCGTATAACAGTACATCATAATAGCAGTATATTGACTAAAGATGCCGCAGGGACAGCGGATTCGTGAGGCAGTGAGAACGGTGTTACGAGACAATAGTGAGATTTAGCAAGTGATAACCAACACGATCACTTGTACAGTATGAATGACCTTGTTGACTAGGCTCACATCAAATTGTGCACGCTGAAAAAGCAACAATCAGCAAACAGGCACGCACGGTTGAAACAAGACAATGGGTGAGGTTTGTGCAAATACAATACAACAACATACTGTTCGAGCCGCATATCCCATATTTTTTCAGTCAAAGGTGCCGCGATATATATTTCTGTGTCTCGATATCACTCAGTTTAAGATAGTGTAAATGGGTTCGATGGGAACGTTCCATGCTTCCAGAGACACTCTAAATATGCGGATTATGTCGGTGCACTGGGACAGGAAGTAGAAAGGGATACATCGTACTCAAGTTTCAGCGCCCTGAGGGTTTACATTGACAGGCCTTCTGACCGAGTCACGCCAACAAGCATCAATGAACTGCGTAGCCGGAACCCACTGGAGGGTTGGTGACGAGAGACATGACTCAGAGAATAAACATTCCCATTTTGACAAACACAACGATGTCCCAGGTGTGTACAGTGGATGTTCGTTAACCTGAATCAATCAGAACAGCTGGCAGCGTAAGTTCTTGAACAATGTAATACATTCGCCTCTATCTTCTGTCTCATGTTACTAGTGTGAACCATGTCGTTTGGGCTACTCTGGGAATTTTGGTGGAGTAGTGCAAAAAACAAAGTCACCTAAAACGATATCGAGATACGCAAGTGATATAGAGACATCAAAAGGCGGAAAAAGCAGCACTTTTGATTAAATCGGTATATCCGAGAAATGTCAGACTAAAAATGCAAGATTCCTAATTGAGGAAAACTGGCTTTGCTTAGCACTACAGCCTAGCCGGTGTTCAAAATACCCGTTCTTTCATAGGAAGCGGTTCAAATAATAGAATTTAAGCCTACAAACCGGTAGTGATGCAGTCCACAGTGACGAAATTATGAAGACAGGTAGAACTCACATGCTTCGCGAAATGAGCTGGAAAATCGCTCAATGATGAGGGTGAAATGTGGTCAGTATGTGGATAATTCACTTCACGGACTGCATCGTTTGAAGTCAACGGAATGTCAACCCGATTACAAACCTCGACTGTACTGGAAGTTTTTTCGTAAGCGTTCGTCAAAGATCTTCGAGAATCGTAGGAACGAGAGGACCGATGCAAAGACTCGCCGAAATCCACCTCTGATTCTTCAATAATGCTAGTCAGAAGAGGTTTGCCTCGTCGTTTTACGTAGACAGCTTCACTGGATTCAAAGTCCTCATCATCTGGAGGTTCACTGGGAGTTCGAGGACCATGTTCTTCAGTTCGATCTTCGACAACAGGGATCGTCAGCTTCCCAGGAAACTCATCAAAAGCTCGGTTCGAACAAGTAACTTGACCTGTATTAGATGTCAAACACACTGCACCAGTAGTGGTGGGACAAAAAGCATCACTCTTACGAGTTGTCGTCTTTTCAGGTAGATGCAGTTCAGAATATATTTTGGGTATTTCATCCAAGAGCTTACTAGGACTGAGCAAAGCAGGAGGCAGGTTGATTTCCAGACTCTTTAAAGCCAGGGAATCATCATTCAAGACCGATCGCTGTTCGGTCTCACCGACCGACTTGGTCAAGGTGCTTGTGGGTGCACTCGACAAAAGACCCCTTCGACGACGATATTCTGACAGGGAAACTCGTACTTTTCGCATCTCTTCAGTCTGTTGTTTCACGGTAGCTTTTTTGGGCGGTAGCTGTATGAGCAAAAAATGAAAGTTGACAAACGATATCGAACAGTTAGATGAAAGTAAGCGATTACATTGACAGACCAAATGCAATTTTTACATATTATACGTTTCAGCGAAAGGAACACCAGATCACTAGTGACGTATGCCACTAGGAAGCGACTGCCTGATTCTCATCGCGACTACAAGCAACGGCGGTCACTTTCTACTATGCCTTACCTATACAAGTGATCAGAAGTCCACACAACTAAGTTAGAACATAGATCAGTACTGGACACACTATATCACCCGAAAGTTAGTTGGCCGCCGAAACTGTTAAGATCGGTTCGAAGAGCGAGTGCTCTGTCAAGCCTACTGATACCTTCGATGATACTTTCTAAGGCGACGACTTTTCGCTGAGGCATATAGCCAATTTGAGATGTAAGATTGCTCGTGAACTTGTGGAAATATCATCCCTCGTTTATCGCATACCACAAGATCGATATCGCTACCAATTCCTCTGACTCTTAAGAGAGAGAAAAGTAGGTGACTAACAATGGCTCCAGACATATTGCGACTGCCCACAGTGAAACTGCACAAATGCGACTGGCTGACTTGCGTCAGACACATCGTCGTCTTTTATCCATCACCAAAAACTTGACATTATGCTGTAGTATCATTTTTACACTATTCTGTAAGAAAATCATCGACCACACAAGAGGACTTATATCAATCGGTCTTGGGAGTGACGTACGAGGCAAGGTGAGTAACCAATTTCACTAGATCCAAGTAAGTGTGTACTGAAACGTTCTTCAGTACAATTGAATTCGCTGCAAATAGAAATGTTAGTTTTAGGTCTTGATTACAAGATACTAACGAATAAGCCTAATCGTATTTGTGTTGAAGCCCGGTTTGCGAATTTTATTGAAAAATTATCGGATCTTCGAACAACTAGTGTTGGTAACTTAGATCGGTTAAAGATTAAGTTCACCAACACAGCTTATGGGTTTAGTTCGACTCCGATTAACAATCGGTGTGCTATCATGAGGCTACATTTGCGATCGTCAAGAGAACATAAGCCAAAAAACGCAGTAATCCTTAAGCCGGACAAGAGCTTCGGGGTAATCACTCCAGACAAATATGCATATGTTCAGATATCAATTGTGGATAACCAAATACAGCTTCGATGAATAGGGAGAATGGATAATGTTACCGAAATAGAAGACCGCATAGGAAGACACCTTTGGCTGACCTAACAGTTGAGGGCTATTGATGAAGTAACGTATCTATCTTTTAAGCCATGTAGATCGTCAACAGTAAACCTTTACGGCCTACCGAACACGCACAAGTCTGGGATTCCACTTAGGCCAATTTTGACAGTGACAAACTCCCCTAACCATAAATTGGCACGCTGACTATTCGCTACTCTATCGTCACTGAAACGAAAATTTCAGACACAATTCAATAAAGACTCAACTGAATTGTACAGTGGACTGGAAAAAATCAACCTTGCTAACGAATGTGCCTGTAGACATTCAGTCGCCGTTCACAAACGTTCCGCTGCACGAAACGGTTGACTATATTTGTGAGCTTGTTGGAATGAATCGAATTTTGTCGCCACTTCGACAGACATATTGAAGGAAACCTTACTACTTTGTACTAAGAATGTCAGTTTCCATTCTCTCAAGCAGTCCTACCGTCAAATAGACGCAGTAGCCATGGGAAGTTTACCAGATCCCATCTTAGTGGACTTTTTCGTGTTAAAAATTGAGCAATAGCTACAGAGATAAGAAACTTATCATATTACAAGCATGATATCGACGACACATCGATGGTCATTCGATCCAAACAAATGATGATAACTTGGTGTAACGTCTAATTACTTATCACCCTAACCTGAAGGTTACTTGTGAATTTGAGGCCAACAAATGTCCACCATTTCTAGTTATACTCAGAAGTCGTTGAGAAGATGGCTCGGTTAAAAGGACTGTCTATGGGGAATCCACGTGGTCCAGTCAATAATAAAACTTCAGCAGCTTCACACCGGTCCAACATAAACGAACACTGGTGAATACTAAGTATGGTCTGCCACAGCCTTGAAGCTGTCCGACGACATCATCAAGCAATTCGCCCCCGTCTTCCAGGACAGCCTTGGTTTCTGCTCCTGAACTCAGGCTATGCTGAAGCTTTGCCTTGGCACTCAACCAGTCTTTCGTCTCAAACGACCGGTTCTATATGCATGTGTGCTGCCCGTAAACCAGCAACTCAGATGTCTAGAACAACTGGGTACCTTAGGGTCAACCTTCTATTACACGTCAGCAATTCCCCTCGTCGTGGTGAAGAAATCTAACGGATCTATCAGGATCTGCAGTGACTTACTAAATGGTCTCAATACTGCATTGGAATACGTTTTCAGCACCACAGGACATATTCACAACGCTCAACAGTGGCGTCTGCTTTACCAAAATGAACTTGGATGAGGCATAGCTCCAATTCGAGGTAGCACCGGAAAATCGAGAACTCACTCCATCAACACTCACAGAGGCTATCTCTAGTATATCAGACTTCCGTTTAATATTAAACCGCACCCACCAATTTTCAACAATTAATCAAGCCACTACATGTCGACCAACATGGCACGGCCGCCTACCTCGACGAAATTATCACAATCAGGCGCACAACTGACGAACTCCACGATGGAATTGTCGCACTACTCTAAAGAGTCCAGGAGTACGGCTTCCTTCTACGGACAAATAAAACACAAAACATCTGTTTCATTTATGATGCCAAGGATAGACCTTTATGCCAAAAAAACACAGGTGCAATTCAACAGATGCCTGCACCCAAAGATGTCACCATCGCCAACATCATCACACACAGCAATATATTCGCGGTTCACACTCATGCTTAATTGCCACACAATCAAAGAGAAGAAAAGCAAACCACGTACAAAAAGAGAAAAAAAGAAAAGGGAAGGTACCCAACTACCAAAACAAAAATAGCTTCGACTGTATTCAGACATTCAACATCAAGGTGCCCACACTTT
>LUCH01000852.1:11406-23103 GCA_013368495.1 Paragonimus heterotremus | reverse complement strand
CGAGTACATCCACTGCGCGCAGCAGTGCTCAGAATCAGACATCAATGTCTTATTCACTGCGTTCTTGGGCTAGGCAAGCCTTTCACTGCCAAGTGAGTCGGACTCTTGAGTCATTGGCTCCGGGTAAGGTCCCCCCAAGAGAACCCTGTATCCGGTTGTCTCGCAGGTCAGATTTTTGAGTCAGAGACACAAAGTCAGGTTCTGCAAGTCAATCCACTTCCGCGGCATAAGCGACCGGGAAGTATCAGAAGTTATTATTTTCCCGACAGTGACATTATTCACCTATCTCTCTCTCTCTCTCGCTATATATATATATATATATATATATATATATGATTCGTATGTTCGTGCGTTAGCCGTTTCTGGGGTTTGCTGACCACGCGCGTCATAACATCACATAACGTCTGATGAAGTAAACGCTCAGCTGGGATGCGGATTACGTGACCCGACAACCGCAGACCGTGCGATTTACTCCACTTAGCCAATAAATCGCGCAGTCGGAGTTTTCTCAGAAACCATGATGAGTTCGGATGCCATTTTAACAGCAAACTTTTGCTGTTCCTTTCCAGGTGAGACATTTATTACAGATGGACCAAGTCACGGCGTATAGTTAAATCATTTAAAAATAAGAGCGACTTTTGGCAGAACACTGTGATCAAATGGATAAGTCATACGAATACCACTTTTCAATCATCTCCATTTTTAAAGCCCAGTTAACAAACAAGTGCCTGCAACTTATTGCTTAATTTCAATGCGTTTTCTCACTTTATTTACTGAAGAAGGTCCTCGGACTATCGTTTAACCATTTCCTTATAATGTCATACACTGCACAGCAATAAAGACCGAACACGTGTGGTGCAAAAGGGGCCAATCAGGATACCACTGGGCTTTGTCGTAAAATTGGTATGACCCGCATCTTCATTTGATTGTCATGGTGTGTTCGCCACTTTTCTCGGTCACCCAGAACAGGAAGAGAGTGAGTTTTGGTGGACAGTGAAACCAGTACAGAAATGGATTACAGCTACTGTCTCTTTAGTCAGTTTAATCATAAGAAAACGTGACAACGCGGAACCAACTTCCCAGGAATAGAAACTAAATGTCAATTAAGGGTTGTAAGCCGTATGCAAAATAACCCAGACAACAGCAACGAGAGAGAGAGATAAACAAAACTAAGAGGAACTGAGTCACGGTGTGGTTTACCCGTAGAACGCACACATCTACTATGGTGCGGAAGGAAGATAATGCGATGACATGCAAGACAGTCACACACACACACACACACACACACACACCCTAACAAACTATATCGGTCCCAGATGCAACAAAAGTGATCTAAAGCTTTGTCGAACACACTTTCCCATTCTACCAACACTATCGTTGGCAATGAAATGCTTAAATGGAGCTCAATGTTTTCAATGTTTTGCGTAATGGTATGTTACGGATACTGAAAACACTGTTTTCTAGAAATTCAAACGCTCCACGAAAAAACTTGAACAGCAGTAAAGCGGCATGAAGCTGCCACGCTTGTACCACTTGACCTGAGTAAGCATAATGTTTCTAATGCTTCTTTCTCTGCAAAGGAATTTCTCCAACAAAATGTTCTTCGTCACCGTTATGGTACTCGATGACCTGGACAGTAGAGTAGTTTTTTCAGTTTCTAGGGTGTTATGCATGACTGCAGCATTTAGAAAAATGAAGGAGACGGTGATAAGCAATACCGTAAACAAAACGATGAGTAAACTAAACTGGCAGGTCTGACTCGACATAACCGTGCGGAATTACCACAAAAACAACAAGAAGTGCGAAACTGACTCAAATTTACCGGTGTTGAGTGACAATTGGTAACATCCACTGGACAAATGCAAGTGGATGCTACCGCTTCTGAATCTGCAAGACATGTAGAACCTTGCGATGTGTTATCTACGGGATCGACTCCAGCGTCCACATGTTCTGCTGATGGGTTTTCCAGGACCACATTACTGTTAATCATCTCCCCGGTCAGACCGGAAAACTGGGAGATGATACGCTTCTTCGGGTTCACCGGGCAAACGGACGACGAAGTGCTGCTGATGGTGGATTGGGCATTACGTTGGTCTTCAGGATTGTTGAACTGACCGTCGGTGATACGATCGAACAAGCCTTTATCCATCGGTGTCGGTAGCCCACTTACCAGTAAATCATTGTCCTTTTCCATCAGTGCCTGTGTATATAAAAATGACGGAGCAAATATGCAGTTCGCAGTTTAAAGTCTATCATACGTTTTGCAAGTCAGAGCAGATCTTAGTACGGGACGAAACATTAAGTCAGTTACAAGTAGCGAGATCTACAGGTATCACCTCTATAAATCACAACAGTGAGTAGTGTTCACGGTCAAAAATATGATCTGACTAACCAAACCTGTGACTAAGATTTTATGTCGTTATCAGCGAATAGTAATGAGCAGTTCGCAGAAGATCAAACGGAGTCAATGGAGGAAACCACATTACTAGTCAACCTAACAGAAAACCAAAGAATGAATTGAAAAAGCAAACATGTATGAATGTAAAATGAGTGTTGACGTAACTCACTTGACATAACCACCTCTTTTTCGTCGGTCGAGGTGTCGAATGCGTGGAAGATCCGGTTCGAATGGAGGTTGACGCTGACGCGACCACATTGCACACATCGCTCAACTCAGCAGCAGCCATTGGTGGTGTATTTTCTTGAGCAGTCGCATGCATAGAGGTGGGGAGATCGATGGAACGAGTACGGCTGAATTTCGCCATAGGATCTTTCTCTTGGGTACGATAGACGATGAGTTCGCAGTCAACCTCGGCTGAATTCAAGGAATGGTGATGTCCCAGTTGGCCATCGTTACTCTTATGTGATCCGCAGCGAGGGGCATCATTTGTCATTTGCGTTACTTTGAAGTGCTTTTGTTTCGTGAAGGACACAACAGGTTCGTGCCTACGATGATTGTTCGTTTCCGCGATGTTCGACGGCTGCTCTGATTTAACCTCGTGGGGCGGACCGGGGGCAACAACAGATACATCAGAAAAACCGTCAGTTATATCGTTAGTGGAAACTTCTTTGAGTGCCGTAAAAACACTATCAGAGGAACACGCTTTGCTGGTGCAAGACTCAAGACAGGGAGGTGTGGGGCCATCGCGCGTTGTTTCCAAGAGCTCAGAGGCAGACTGTCGAGTAGACTGATTAATCTCGAGTTCCGCGATGCGGCGCAGTTGTGACTTCAGCCAACGATCTTCTCGTGTTTCATTTTGTTCTGCAGTCAGGCCACTGGAGAGACCATCGGATAAAAGAGCGGTTTGTGAACGGCGGCGTCGTCGCAACGACCTCGGAACCGGCTTATGATCATCTAATGAACTTGTGGATGCTGTGGGAGAGTTCCCATCACCTGATTTCTCGGGACAATCGTTTATCACTGGAAATACGACTGGATCTCCATCTTCTTTAGAGCACGGAGAAAGTGATGCGAGCAAGTGATCACATTTGAATAATCCAGGACTCAGACCTGCAGTTGGAGCCGGTAAGGGATCTAAAGTTGAAGAAACTTTGGCGTCAATCTCGTTTAAATTAGCATCACATTCTTTTTCTCGGATGTAGTCTTCGTCCGCCTTTTGTCCAGTATCCCCAATACAACTGTCAACAATAAAATCTCGCTCGACATTAGTGTCGGTAGACACCAAGCAATCAGGAATGGAAGCGGTGATCGATTCCGCTGTGAGAACAGAAAACTCTGGAAGAACGACGTTCACCTCCGAAGAAGTAGACCGTATCTTGTTCTGTTGTTCTTTCTTTTCCATGCGTTCGATGCGACGCAAGACCTCGGCCATCCAAATTTCTTCACGTGATTTCTGCGAATGTGAGGGAGCGGAAAGACGATGAGTTGTGGGCAACACATTAAAAAGAAAGCGTGCAACTGATACAATTTGGGAACATAAACTTGACGAGGAAATAACTCTTAAAGATTTGTTTTAGGCCATTAAAACTGCATAAGGTTAACTAACGGACAAGCTAATCAAAATGTACAAGGCTTAGTCGCTTCCTGTCCCCTCACGAATCCAATGGTTAACGACTCGATGCTCATGTTACATGCCATAAGTGTGCGAGCCCTCCAATGGGGGTAATGGATAACATGCGTGCATTGATGCGGGAAAATGAACAAAATGAAGTGGTAGGACTTTGACTTCAAAAGTGATCAAGTTGGACTTTACAAAATAATGGAGGAACTCAAAAGGTTGAATTTCCCGTACACATCACAAAAAGCCCGAGAATCCTAAAAGCAGCTGAACCACAGGGAGAACGGCAGAGTAATCAGAGACGGATCCCGTCGAGGAGCGTACCACAGTAGTAGTGTGAAAACGAGACAGTACGCACAACACATTTTCGAGGCGACATGAGCGAATTACATTGATAGTTCTTAGTCAAAAGGCTACATGTACACAAGAACTGATGATCACCTTAGTTATTGGGATGTTTACACGAATTCGACAGTAGCTCACTTTTTTTTCCTCACTCCGAGTATGCGTAATTTTGCGAGACGGTGGGTTGTGTACCTCCCGGGAGGACCCGTGTCGCCATTTTCCTCGTTGTTCGTTGTTTGCACGTGGCTGCAAGGCAACGAAACATGAAATGTCTGATAGGAAGGAGCGGAAGTTTGTTCCAGGAATAATTACAAGAAGTGCTTGAAAAAGGAAACACTTACAGATGGCTTGTCTGATTTTGACATTTTTAGGGAATTTCGTCCAACTTGCATCGCTGTCTTGTTTGAATTTGAAAAACTGGAATTCTCATCTAGGACGGATTTAGCCGGTTTCGAACGGAAAGCATTAAGAGATTTGAGCTCGGAATCTAGCAAGTCAGACGAGGGTCTAGAAGCGAAAGTGGTATTTTCGATATCAGCGATATACTCCGGCTCAGTATCAACATCAAGATCCTCTTGGTCTGAAGTACTGACTGAAAATCTTCGACGAACATTTCCTCGATGTGCATTCCGAACGCGATCCTCAAGCTGTCTTGCTAACGGAGAGTCACAGAATACATTAGTTTCAGCACCAAGTTTTGTTCTACCTCTGCTATTATTCAAAACAGAGCCTTGATCAGCCTTAGCAGACTTGGGGGATAAATTCAGATTTTTCTGAGTGCGTCCCCTAAAATATCCTGAACGACGTTGCTGTATGTAAGTTAACTGTCTGTTCTGTCCACGAGGACGGCCACGACTTGCTACCTTGGAAAAAAGACCACGACCTTTTGACATTGCGCTCGGTCTACCGGTACCACGTTGGCGTCCCCCACGACTTCGTCCACGCGACCGAATGGACTTGCTCACGCCGTTGAGTTTGCAGCTGCTGCCACTGTCGCTTATGTGAGATACACGTCTGAAGGTACGATGCGGTCGCAGGCGACTAAAATATAGAAAGGTGGATAACGAGTCATAAATAGAGACAGTTCAGCTTAGACCGGGGGAAAACGGGTAATCAAAGATTGTCTAACTCTATGATCCCCAACAATTTAAAAAAAACCAACAAGGAACAAGTTACGACGCTTAGATAGTGCTCGATAAGTAGACACTAAACATACCTAATTCACACAGTCGACGTGGTTACCACTGATCAAATGAGGACGGCTTGCTCTAAATAATTAAAAGAAAGTGTACCTGACCGAATGTACATCTCCCGCATCCACCCGATCGTCGACACAATTTGAACCGGTGCGGTGTCTTTCAACCTCATATTCATCGCTCAATATATCCGAGTAGCTATCCTGCACGGTAGTTGCAAACCAACCACGTGGACGAGAACCGGGCCCAGAACCGCGTGAATGATAGGGCAGCTTGCGTGTGTAGAGTAACGATGAGGCTGACGACCCGATAGAGTGATTGACGACAGATGGTCGCCCATCGTCCGGCTGACTAGCCTGACGGAACCAGCGAGCCACCGGACAGGCCTTGCGTGCACAAGCACATTTGACTAAGTAACGGCAAGTGGTGTAATCAAAATCGAATGGTAAAGTCAATTCGGCGGAACGTGTAATCGGACGAGTAGCAAAAAGTACCAGTTGGATTCTAGGGTTAGTCCCAGAGATAACATCCCCGCGATTAGATAGAAAATGTCGGACCTGATGTGAGAGAAGAAAATAGGCGACATAAGAACTGACCGTTAGTGTTTCATGACCACAGCGACATTACATATCTGAGAAAAACTAAAAGGTGACTAGGAATTTGTCAAGTAAGGAGTTTTAGCGCACACTCATGATGATGAATGTGACTGCGTGACAGAATACATTTGAAATTATTTGATTACAAGTGACTGCATCGGAGAGACGCCAGCGCGACATATGCACCGAGAATAGATGGAAACCAGAAATTTGTTCCCAAAGAAAAACCGGCCTAAATAACAGTCAAATTTCGGACGTGTCCGAAAAACAATGTAAGCAGAAACGAGTATTAGAGACAAACCGCAGAAATATGGGTGGAGGGGAAAACCAGGACAGTGGTCGACTGTGCTGACAAAAAAATCATCGAAATAGAGTTCATTTCTCATGGCACCTGGATTACTAAATAGTAACAGATCTAATACACAGTGAAATTTGTCCAATTTAGTTTATTGGAATCTCTAACACCTGTGACACCAAATACGGAAAAATCAGAACGACCCGAAATTTACATATTTCTCTTCAGAACTTCGTTACAGAAGGGTCGAAAATACAAGGCGAACTTAAAAATCGTCAATGATAAACAAAAGTTATGAAAAGATACATCCATGACAAGGTCATTTCTAATGATGCTTTTTGAAAAATCGGGTTAATTCTATTCAAGCTCAAGGTCATAAGCAGATTGGAATAACCATTCAGCCATTTGGAGAGAGGCGGTTTTCAAACTTACGAATCTTTAAAAATAAATACTACTTTATATATATATATATATATATATATATATATAATACTGCTAGCAATTAACTGGGAGCCCGTAAACAACCACCTCATCTCGTTGACAGCTCACAATGATTGCTTCAAAGTGTGCAGAAACTTGCAAACAAACAAAAGAATTACCGATCGACAAATCCGTTTATTAAAACCGAAGTGTGAGTACTGGCCACAAATGAAGAAGGGATGTGATTAAAAAAGTGGAAGTAGCCATTAACTGATGTTCGTCTATACTTTCAACAGAATTTACATGAGACTATAGTCAACCACGAAGTAGGCAACAGCCATCATCATGACTCAATCTTGTATTAAAAAAACATACAATTCTGAAGAGAAAACAGGTAGTTTGCATAATAATAATAATAATAATAATAATAATAATAATAATTATAATTATAATAATGGTTATAATAATAACAATAAAGCCGTACTGCTAAACAACTGACCTCACAATTCGGCGTACAAGACCGACGAATGAAACGAGCCTCGTTTCCAAACTTTCTAGCATCCACGCAAAGGGCTAACTTAGACCAATTCTTGTAGAATAACACAAACGGGTTGTAATGTTTGCGATAGTCGTGCAGCTCGTTATATTCGGACAAAAGCATGCACAAACCGCGATATTCGACGATAGCATCTCGGGGATAAAGATCCTCCGAAGCTACCAGCCCCTGAGAGAAGGGAAAAGTAAGCAAATAAAGCATATCATACACGAGTCAGAAATAGCATATGCAACGAGTACAAACGGTGGATGGAAGATGGGATTCAATTCAGGGCGAACTGATCCGGCAAAAAATATATTAAGGAGCTCGGCACCATCTGATAAACTACCTCACATACCCATCCACATTAGCAATCGAAATCAGTTCACTCAAAAACGCATCCCCACCCCAGTAACTATACCTATCTGGTTTTCTATTCTACTCGTTCGTTGATACCAATCAGTGTGACAAAAAGTTGTTCAATAAAACACGACCTTTATTGTTCAACTCGCAAGTTCCCACGCTCCACGAGCATTCGGGTCTGTGAAACGGAATTCCAGTCAAAAACACAGCTGGGGTTCCCATTCACACGTCGTGTGCACTTCTGTGTGATTTGAGTGTGTGCCTGACACCTTCTGTTGTGGGGATTTTGTCTGCCATTCCTCGTCCGTTGGTCCGATTCCATTGAACAATGGCTCGTTTGGTCGCCCGTGTTGTGTGCAATCCGCTCGCTGCAGGCTGCGAGTGCTGGAACATTCGCGCCCGCGACTCGGTCATCTGCTCCGATCGTTGTGATAAAATCACAGGCTTCATCCGATCGCGATGTTTCATGTACAATGGTGAAATCGAGCGTATGATTCTTAGATCAAATAAAACTGACCACAACTCTGATCAGGTCAGCTAATATTTCTAAACACAAACCGTATACGAATGCGTTTTTGTTTTCAACTATCACACGCCTTGTGACAAAGCAACTATGGTTCGAAGTTGAACGCGAAAAATTCACGAGCAAAAATCAGAAAAACAGTCGTATGGAAAAACGACAGCAGGATATATGTGAGAGACATTGATTGCGACTGCGAGTCACAACACTCATATGTTCTAGTTAGTTAACGCAGAGGCTGATCAAGCGAAGCATAAACAGAAAGCGCATGAAGGCACGCGTTTTTCAGCAGGCAGAAGTGGCCTACGTTAATAAACGCCATCGTGGCCTTTGAATTGCAGATGCTGATCGCTTCACAATCACATGAATTATAACCTATGCAAGTAACCAGGTAGACAAACTTGATCACTGAATCTGACATCAAGGACGAGCGCTGACACAAACACATGCCAATCTCAAGCCATCGGTTTATACTTTTGCAGAACAAAGTACATTTCACACCGACGGGATGATACTACTAACTTGACTGGAGTGACCCGAACTGCAAGTGAACCGTCGTCGATTAGAGCGATGTCATCGGCATAATCCAAGGTATGAGAAGGATCGACAGTGTCGGATAATTCATCTTTCAATGCTATCACTAAAAGGTGACTCGAAATTAATTTAAAGAGGAAGGATGAGAGTAGACAACCGTAGTGAGTACCGTTGTTGATTAAAAATGAGTCGAACGAAGTCACCTAGACCTCTACCAGCTCTGATATATCGATCCGAAGTTTGACTAAACTTGGTTGGCGGCATCCGAAACGGATTAGCCTGTCACCATGATCGAAGCCAAAGGACGCCTGCGCCCAGCTATCACCGCAAGTGGCTTGCGCTGCACCACTTGCGGTTCCACTCACACACCACGTACACGGTATAAACCCGGAGGAATAATACCAATAAGTGTGTGAGTGAGGCCTTTGTGTTCAGCCGGCCAGTGCTGCCTAGCCAATTAGTTGGCTAGCACGAAAAGGATATCCTTATCTCTCGGAGAATAAACAGAGAGAGAGACTGCAATAAGATCTAAACTGACAAGAAAGAGATGTAAAATGTAATACAAGAAGCATTTCAGTATACGAGTGTAGGTTGGTGCATCTAAGGAGGATAAGGATGGAAAAAAAATTCAGACTGGACTATGAAAACAACAGGCAAACCACTCATCATACAATATACCAACAAAGCTGAAGAAAATAACGGGTAGAAGACCACAGATACCGAAATCTCTGAAAAGAGGAACAGATTAGTTGCCAAACTACCATGGTCTTGATTGATGCAATCATTAACCGAAATAGAATGGATATACTGATATGGCCTACCTGAACCTAATGTACAAGTCGTCTCCGTCATCGTACGCTGGTGACCTACTGATTCAAGGCGACCAGCGCATCCGCGGCCGCACGCGTCGCGATGCCATAGTCTTGTTACCACGACCCAAAGCACTGACAGATCCCTTGCGTACCACGCGCTTTGGTTCTCGGCCGCTCAATAACTGCTTGCTGAATTCGCGGACACGAGTCGGAATCGTATTCCTCCAGGCCGTCCGGTTCAGCGTTAAGTCTCAACTAAACTTACGTACACACTAACATACATACTGAGCATCAGAAGACAAGATCAGTAAGCAGCTCAGTTAACAAAAACAAACATCTCATGAATGCTTAAGAGGATCAATGCTCTTCTACAGATACCTCAAACTTCAACTGTCTGACTGGGAAGGAGGAATTGATCGATACAGCCAGCGCCAGGGCGTAAACCGACTTGCTCTCGCTGTTTGACCCTCCAGAAGCGGAGAAAACTTATGAGGGGTCGAGGGGGTTATAATCGTCGGAAACTAAAGCAAACTACGGGGACCGTTGCGGAATAAAAACAATAACAGTATGTATACCAGGCCTCGAAAATAGAACCCTGAGACTGTCACTAATGAAGTGAGATAGACGCTGACTGAGTACGGTGCCACCATCCTGGAAAAGGGCCAGAGGAAGGTCATCCTGACTGATTGTCTTGTGATGTCTAAGCAGTTGAATACACTGTGGACTTCTGCTTTCGACGGTCAGCCAGTAGTTATTACTTAATATGTGTGAACGGTAACATCCTTTGTAATCGGCTGGGCTGGTGGCTAATTAAGTTGCAGGTGAAAGTGTCCAACGTCTCATGCGTCGAGATAAACCGTATAGTGGATAGTAGATAGATAGCCCCATTGACAGCGAGTTTCTTGGTACCCATGGCTCACATAAGTTGGAAGATCCTTCGGCAGTTACCAGGATATATAGATGCTTTTAACATGCAGCACGACGCGTCCACTGGATTTCTAAGTCACACAGCTTTTCAAAAACTTAGTCCACAGGCATTTACGAGCAGTAGTGTTCTCGCTATTACCAGGAAGTAACTATTGGATGTCAAGATCACCCAATGAGGTCGAGAAGATGTGAATAGAGGTGCTTTCTTGTCAGAGAATCCACAATCAAGAGTGAGCAAACAATGTGAACAGACAGCCTACGATCAGGAGCTCAGAGTCTCAATCACAAAAACATATAGCTAAGGGCACACAAGGTGATCGATTCGCGAGGGAATGTGATTGACAACAAGTGAATGGAAAGCGAAATCCGTCAGCGCAGTGCATTTATTATAGTGAATGACGTATAGATCGACGTAACAAAGACTACGCGCCTAAGTTCTTAACGAAACCGGAGAAGTTTCATGAACAAATCCAAACATTTCTATGCAGGTAGCCATTAAATGAGTTGGTACGAAAGACGTCACAGAATGTTATTAGGACGAACACAGGCGTACAATGGGAGCATCCGAGGCGAAACTGCGATATTTGAAACTCTCAGAAACGGAGGAGGATAACGACACTACAAAGACTAACAGCTAAGCAGTTTAAATGACGTGAACGTCAAAACTGGCTGGCCGAGTCATATATGAAATAGGGAAAACCAAAGGGAAGAGGAAGTGAAGGCTATAAATGACGTTTTACTGTTGTTAGCAATTCGATTATTATTGTTGCGAGGTGAAAACAACTTGACGTTAATTGACTGGGTTTAGACAGAGGTTTTGTGGATTAAGTCCCAACCCATTTCCTCTGTTTATCAGTAGACGAATGATGTTCTTCTTCATGTACGACAGTCGAGCAACAGCGTCAACACCCGATATGTAACTGTCAATGCTGTTGCAGTGATTGTTTCTGACAATGATTACGGTGACGACGACAAGAAACTAGTGAAATTGACTGAGTTCCTGTATTTCCTAAGAGTATTTCAGAGGCAAAACAGCTCACAGCTCTTCGGATGACAAAATATACTTGTGCCGAAAATATCTCTTAAGAACCAGGGCTTGCCTTGCGGTTAAAGTCGAAGTTAACGACTTGACAGT
>LUCH01000851.1:162340-175917 GCA_013368495.1 Paragonimus heterotremus | reverse complement strand
CTGAGCATTTCATATGTGGATTGATCGATTTGGATGAATTTGCCGAATCGGTTTGTGGCTTGCAAAAGGGGCAGAAAGGGTCAAGCTGGAATCCTGAAACCGATATATTCGTGTAGCACTCGCGCTGGCTGAGCATTTCATATGTGTATTTGTTATTTTATGTTCATCCTCCGTCTCTTTTTCACCGTTTTCTTCTTATCTTCTTCTCTTCTTCCTTCTTTTTCGTGTGCTTTTCGCTGTTTTTTATTCTCTATTTTTCCGCCTTTTTTCCTCGTTTTCATCTTGTTTTTTTTTTTTGTCTTTTTTTCTGCTCATTTTTTTGTATTTTACTCTTTTCCTCCTCTCTCCTTCTTCATTTTTTCTAATTTTCTTTTCTTTCTCTATCTTCCCTTTTTTCCACTCCCCATTGTTCTTTCTTCTTCGCTCATCCATATCCTATCTCTTTCACCTGTTTCGTTTTACTCCCGGCGCTTTTTTATTGATGCCTTTTTTCATATTTTCATTCAGTTTCCTCGCTCACTTATGCTTCATCATATCATGACTTTCATTTTCATTGCTTACGTCAGTCCCGCTTTTCCTTGAAAAATCTTTGAAACTAATCACAGATGGAGGTCACTCTTATATTCATGTAGTATTGATGTTCACCTGGCGACTCATTCCATTCTCACCTCCTTTTCGAATCCATCACATTGTTAGATATTTTTAGGACCAGCTCAATATAGATGCATTATATTTATATGTTTTTGTGGAGCCCTCGCATACCAAACTATTTGTATGCCATTCTTCCATTCTCATCACCTTACTCATTCCATCACATCAACGAGATCAGTTTCGACGTCTAATAATAATATACTCAAGTAGAACTAGCACTCACCAAACCACTTATATGCCGTACTTTCGACTGTCACTACGTACCCCAAACCAACTCAAATTCGGTCGCGCCTGAAGTATGGTCAATGGCATGGCGCAGCGATCAACAGTTTTGTGTCAAGAAAGCCTGGCCGGAGTTCTAGTCCCGGCCATAGCAAAAATATACACCACTGGCGAGCTCTAATGAGAGTGAAACTCGAGTCCAGTGCTTCTGCTGTTCAAAAGGGGCTGACTGAAAAGTCTATGGGAATGTGACAGCTGCATTCAATTGTGGGTGATGTTCAACCTATACGAAACCCAAAATCCCCTACTACTCATCAGTAATTAAACCAGTGTCTGCCCGTTCAGTATAGATGCCTGTTACTCACATATTCAAGCCAAATGCGCGATTTTCACATTCACTGTGCACTACTTCCATGCTTATCACGTTCCCCCTTATGTCATATATTCAGAACCGTATTCAGTCGATGAAATATAGGTGCGTAATACCCATACATCCATATGGAACTACCCCCACCAAACCGTTCATATGTCCTTAATTTCATTGTCATATCCTTCCTCCATTTTGTTTCGTTCTGTTTCTACTTTTCCAACGTGTTCTTTTTAATTAATCATCTTGTTCTCGCTTTCTTGTCCGTTCAGTTTTTGTTCTCCCTTTCTTCACTTTTTGTTTACTGTTCTCCTCTTTTTAATTTGTCCCACTCTTTTGGTTTCTTTTCGGTCATGTTTATTCTTCTGTCGTCCTTGCTCCTCTTCCCTCTTCGCTTATTCCTTTTTTGTCTTTACGCGGTCCGCCCTTCCCGCCTTTCTTTAACTTTCTTCATGATTTTTTCCCTCTCCTGTTTTTTTCTTATTTTCTTCCTGTTTTTATCTTGTCATGTGATTCCTTAGATCTCATCCTATCAACTCTCCCCACTTATCGACTGTGGATCATTTTCCGAATTGTTTGTGGTTGAACTGGACTTGGGTTTTTCTTTATTTTTTTCTCTTTGATAGATAACTTATTTGTTGAATCATTTCAAATTACCATTCCCTTAATTAGACAGTTATATCACGGATACCAACGGCTGATTCGTTTTATGAATTGTACTTTGCGACTAATTAAAGTTCACCTTACCATTCTTCCGATTTTCTGGTTGTAGATGGAGAACCAAAATTTGTATTTCACAATTGCACCTTGAAATACTCAGTCAACTTTCTTGAGAAATCAGGGAATCCTAAATAATGCGAACCGAGTGGTTGGTTTATATTCGTGTATCCCAGCATTTTTGTGGACGTTTCATTGAGTCTCGTCAATTTTTATTTTCATATGTACTAAAAAAATGTACACGGAAATCTGGCACCGGTGAAAACAGAAAGTTTCACATTAAATCCGATAAATGTCGCAGTCTTTTCCTTTAAACCTATATGGTTCTTCATAAATATAGTTGAAGTGATGTGGTGAAAACCGTCTTATTTCCGCGGGCTTTAGAAAAAATGTGCTGGACAAAAAATTAAGATGTGGTAAACACCCCATACATACTGAACAGCTAAACTCGGAAGGCATTATGTGAGACAAGTAGTGTCAATATCGCATTGATTAACCTCACACACCTACGAAACGTGGATTGGGATACTGGGAGAACCAATCGCATTTTATTCGTCGTTAGCCTGCTGTCGTTTTAACGTTGTCCACATCATTAGTGAGTCTGACGATGGCGAGTAATCATGTTCACTGTTTCACAAACCTCACACCGGAACAGGTGATGGATTACCAGTTCAGGGCATACGTTTCCCCTTTTCTGGCCTTTGTCGGAATTCCAACTAACACGATCATAATAATTGTGTTTTACGTTATGCAACTGGAAAGTCCATGTCGTTTCAATTTGTATGCAATGTGGCTGCCCGTTGCACAAAATATTCATCTACTTACAAACGCGTTTCTAGATGACTTTTTGGGTCAAGGTCTGAGTTGGATCACTCGATGTGAAGTAACTTTCAAGGTGGACAGTCTCTCTTCGTTTGGTTGCAAAATAATAACGTTCTTAACAGATGTGACCGCGTTGATCAAAGCTTGCCTACTGATGTACTTCAGCGCAGATCGCGTCTATTGTGTGTATCTACCGGACAAAACGGCACCCAACCAAAAACTCTGGATTGCTCGGTTGGGTGTTATATTATCATATACTGTGTGCATCATCGTTAGCTCTCCACATCTTATCTACGTCGACCGTATTAGAAGTCCCCAAGGCACATATGTATGCGAATACGTAAACCCGATAGCACCTGCGGTCCAATACGTCCTATATCTTTACATTGTTGGCGCCACCGTTATACCATTCTTATTTATCATTGCGACAAGCCTGTGTATCATTGTACGAATGAGAGACGTTATCAAACGCATTCGTACTGCTGGAATCAACGACAGGCCAGCCTCGGTTGAATTCGGTGAGGTGGTCACACATCTGGCAATCAGCATTCTGTTCTCATGCCTTTCAGTCCCCATCATTGTGGTAATCATCTTACGACAACAATTATATCTATTTGGCTACGAGAAAACCAAACCAGCGTATGCAAAACGAATTGTAGAGTTGTCTAAGTTGTTCAGTTCAATCGATTGCATCAACTACGCATGTGACTTTTGCATTTATTTGGCAGTTATGTCGGAATTCCGTGAACACTTGATTCGTATCCTTCACCTAGACTGCCTCTGCTATACCAAAGTCGTTGTCTTACCAAGCTTGCCTGTTCCACAATTAGTACGTGGCACACATACCTTGGATTTGACGCAAACTGAAGCACAACCTGAGTTGTTCGACAGAAACTCTTTGCAGGAAGTGTGGTAGATGATCCAATAAACTTACTGGCGTAATCTCGAGACGTTTTTTTTACAAAATGTGGAGGACCAGGAATACCAGGCAGTTTCGAAGACTGAATGACGTATTAGGACAGATGGAATTGTCTATTTATTTGGAATAGAACCAATGGAAGAATACCTCACGTTCTTTCCTTAGCTTTGACATTCTACGAGGATGTTCATAGGATGGACATTTTTGGTTTTCCCCCTGAAACTTCTTCATATGTAAACACAAATAGTCCACTCTCCGCGCGGTTTTAGTTCTGTAAATGAATTCGATGTAATAAATAGATTTTTTTCCCTGAATAATTAGAAATGTGAAGATCGAAATATTTCCCTTACAAAAGTCACTAGCAACGGTGGTTCACTTTTGGAACAGAATTATCAGTAACGCTAATGTTCTATTTTTGAAACAGACATGAAATAGCATTGTTTGTTATGAAGTAGTCAGAGCAAGTCAAGTCAGTAATGAGCATTGCGCCCTCGAAGAGTCAAATTTTTCGCGTTATACGTTTATCTTCGGTAAACGTAGACAATTGGCTCAGTGGACTTGAGTCAAGCAACAGTAAGGTTAAGTTGAAATGACCATTTCCCTTCACAAATTCGAATGTAGTTCTATTCAAATATACTCTGTGAGAGACCGCACAGAAAATTTGGCTTACGTCCACAATCACTAACATTCAAATATAAATGGTGATCTCATTTTATAGTCAATTCTAAAAAGAGGCTTAGAAGTGTACATAAGACTAGCTATCTAAAAAACAACATGCTAAAAAAACAAGACCATAACAACTGAATGCTCATACCGGAAACCAGCGTGATACGTAAAAAAGCCTAAGGCGTGTGAGTTGTCTGAGCTTAACAGTCACTGTACTTTTCGATTCAAGACATGGTAGTCCGAAACCCTTACCCCTGATAAACACATCTAGCTGCAGGTCTGTTGAGTCGTTTTTATTACTCCAGATAAGCCCCGTTTCTGAAAAGGAAGTTTTCATTTGCAACCACATGAGAATAACGAGAGTAATCAGCAGCATTATAACGAAAAACCTAGTTATGATGAAGACAGTGTCTGTTCTATAGTATCCGCTTACTACCAGCTGATTGGTGGTCATCATAACGAATTTCCTTATGGCTGACACCTTGTCTCATCTAGTTACATTGAGGTACAAGTCCTACACAAATCAATGTTTGTTATTGTGATACGTGTAGGTTGCACCACAACTCACTATAACAAGTCACTGGCGTTTGATCTTGCCCCTCAGCTGACGTGATCAAACGAAATAAGCAATGATCACAAAAGTTTATGGACAGCTGAACTGTGCAAAACTTATAGCAATAACTGCGAGCTTTGTTCGGAATAGTTGCCAGACCAACACTGTTTAGTCATTGGAATGATGTTCATAAAAGACTACGAAAAACCGCTTTGGTCAAAAGTGTGGTAGTGTCAATTCTATGTCTCAGATGATGCAAGTGCCGAAATCGGACGGATGCCACCGATTTTTCTGTTGCAAGATTATTTGAATGCACGTCTATGGAATATGGTCACATGTTTTGCGAGTTGTCTGCAACATGCGGTGCACAAATAAAAATTTCAGCTTACCCGTCGAGCTAAATTTTTGCTGTGTAACAAAAAGCGCGTGATAAGTCAGCCAGTTAGTAGACTTCGTGAGTCATTTATAACCAGGTGATTGTTGCAATTAATTAGTTCTTCGGTCAGTAAAAAACGTTGGAACGGTCTTCTACTGCGGTAGTGAAACAGTATTAATAAGTTGCGGAGAATTAAACCCGCATAGTTGAAAAGTCATGGACTTCATAACATAAACCAGAAGTAAACTGCATTTTTAATGGGACCAATCCGAAAATCCACCCTTGCCATTAACACTATGACAGCAATTTTGGATGGAATTCGTGAGTCAGAGTCAGGGGATTATCCCTGTCACAAGTACAGAGATTCGTGTACAGTACCAAGTAGTCTGTCGGTCGGAAGTTCTAGAGACACCTAGTAAAATAACTAACCGGTTTGTCTTCAGAGCCTCCTTGTGCCCATTCTTTCTGAACAGCAAGTGAGTTAGCGATGCCAGAAATAATAAATTTGAAATTGGCGACTAGTTCTTACGGAGCGTTGATACATTTTGGGAAACACATGCTTGATGTAAACGCGACTGTTTCGAAAACACTCAAACTAGTGTTGTTGGGTGATGATACCAGATTTTTGGAGGTGATGGCTCACGCACTTGAGTGCTGTTAACTAAGAACCTTAGAATTTTCCCCCATCGAAGTTGGTCATCCTACCTTTTGGGCATGAGGGTGAGATCACAGGACAGCCTTCGGAACTGTTGAGTCGCATTGGAATACAGAAACAATTTTGCACAAGTCTAGCTGATGATGACGTTACCCATGAAGTACTGTTGTATACTGGATTAAAAATGAAACAACACCCTGTAGTTTTGTCAATCCACCTTGCTGCCGTAAGCTTTAGGCTGGTCGCTTCATTGTCAGTGGAGACACTGTGCAGCGCCAGCTGAACAGACTTGATTGCATTGACTGTCTGACCAGAGAAAACCTGTCAACAACTTTAGTAGGTTCATTCACTACTAGCTGCCACTGCTAATCGAGTGACCAGTATAATGTGACAATAGGCTAGCAGACATAAGTAATTATGTCGTCGGTAACGTAGAGGGTTTTTACAGAGTTGCACACGGGAACGGTGACGCGAATATCTGTTACAAAATGAACCCCGGACATTTCCGGTTAAGTGAGAATTCATAATTGGATCATGGAAGAAAACAATAGGTGACTCAAGCTTGGTATGGACCTCGCTTGTGTTGAAAGTAATTTCAGAGTATTTAAAACTATCTATATGTAAAAATTTTGAGAATTCTGCAGAGGTCAGCCTGTTTATGGCGTCACCGAAGAAGGTTGTCATCGACCGACAAGGTAGACGGGATTTGTAAGTCACACCAATCAGAGGGCTGGATCATTGGTTAAATTACACAACGAGCCACACGGCTTCGAGCTAGCCCAGAAGAGCCGGGTAATATACCGCAGATGTATTGAGCAGGCCGTCAATATAAAGAGTTACACTGTCGCATTTCACACACTGACGATCTTGGTGATATAAAACGATCTACATCGATACAGTCATATCTGGTATATTATGCTTCTCGTCTTTAACATCTTCCGTGTACCACGTTTCTATTGCGCCGAAAAGAGAGATCTTAGAATCCGAATCGTTTTTGAGCACATAAGCAGAGGTTGTGGAGTCTGATAGCAATAGCCTCGGCCGTTGATAACAATCGCACTCTGACAGCTCTGGAACAGGATTGACGAAACTTGTAGATGACTCGGAACGCTCCATCCGAATTCATTTGATGGCCAATGTCGAGTAAGTGGGGGCGAATCGCACTGAAAATAGGCCTTCTCGATCTGTTGCGAAGCCATTTTGGCAGGTGTGCACGAATCCTCTCCGATAGCCGCCTTGTGGTCCTCCCAACTTTACCTGCTTGAAAACAACAGGTGAGAGAGTAAATACAGAAAGACGAAGATAACTTGGGTAAGCTATCCTTAAAGCGAAGCACCAGTACCGGGCAGGTGTCGAACGACACGATAAGTCTCGCTGCAAGGTAGGCACTCTCGACCGCATTTAAAAGTCTACAACTAATTAATTCACTGTTAACCTCACCTCTATAAGAGAGACAGAAGAAAATTGGATTTTCTCTGCTGTCTGGACGAGTTCACGTTTCGTACCGGGATGCAGATTTTTGTCTATGAATCTCTCAGGGTATCCATTTCCAATGACAGTTTCTCGAATATATCTCACCTCCTCCTGGAGAGTGTCCTGTTTACAGATATTTTGCGCCCTGCTCAGCAGACAACGTACCAAATTTCTTTTGTACTTCAACGGGACAAAACTGTGAAATGTTTATTGACACATACATGTCTCTTTTCTGCGGATTGATCTATGAATTGTTCATTCTGATCGACGAATTAACGTGACATATAGGAATGAGAGTCTATTGTGATGTTCTAGCTCGAAGGTGAACTTTAGATTCAGATGTGCTTTGTTGAACTCATCTAGTTTGACCTGAGGATCATCTTCGTTTGGAAGTAGACAAAAAATATCATCCACATAGCGTTTGTAAAACTTGCAGTTAGTTACTATGTGTTTGAGTTCAATGGTTTCAATTTTGGCCATAAATATATCTGCATGTAGCGGACCTAGAGGTGAACCCACTGATACTTCATCTTCCTCTCTGTATAACTCTCCATCAAGTTGAAATTGAACATTGTAGGTGCAAAACAACAATAGTTCTTTCAATTTTTCCACTGAAATTCCGACATCAATCTGATTGTTTTCAATATAGGTGCACGGATAGTCAATGGTTTCTTGCAATGGAACATTAGTAAATAGAGAAGTCGCATCCAAAGACAACATGTCATTCCCGATATTCACTGAATCGATTGAGTCTACAAAATCCAAGGTGTCCTGTTGGCTATGAAGAGTTAGTCGTGATTTGATCGGTTCCAATATCTCCACTAGCCATTTTGCTAATGATTGATACGACGAATTCTACATGTCTAGGATCGGTTTTAATGGCACTCCGTCCTTATGAACTTTGGGAAGACCGTACAAACGTGCAATGACCGTTCCCGTAGGATTGATACGCTCGAAAGTTGAAGCCTCGATAACGTTTGCTTGTTTCATTTGACTAACTTGGATAGGATTTTCTCTTTCGCTGTCGTTCTATCTTTTTTTCCCTTCTTCTGAAACTTTGAGCTATCTGATAAGATCGACGACATTTCGATAAAGTAATCAGTTTCGTCAAGGCTTCATGATTAAAATTTCTGTTTGGATTGCAACTCTCTTATAGTATCTAAGTGTTCAACGGTTCGATAAGCTGCACCTTGGTACCTTGCTATTCAGGTAAGTATGCCTAGTACTGGTGCCACGACTTAAAGATAATTTGCCCAAGTTCTGTTCGTCTTAAAGTCCTACAAACCATTCGAAACTTCCCTATTTTGCTGAAGAATACAGCATTCGTACACAAACACTTGACGGAGGTCACGAGTGTTTACCTACAGTCACTTAGGTCTTTGAATACTTTCTCATCTGGAAAGTTGTTCGAAAATTGGTAGTTCAGTGCTGATCTCGCCGCCTTCGGTCGAGACGAAAGCTGCATCGTTTGTTTGTTTATAAAGGTGAAATAACCGTCGAAGCATCATTCAAACTTCAGGGGTACTGTTGTGCTGTTGGATCCACTGTGAGTCGACTTTCCAGACCAATCTGTATGTGCGCGTGCATTTGTGCGCTGCCCACTCGAGCAATGACCGTCTGTTCACCCCGTCGCATGTGTGTCATTTTCAAATAAACTGTATTTTCTCCTCAGGACAATCGATGGGTACGTTGATTCATGTTCCTGCTCTACTTTGAGCCTACACTTGCATGTAACTGTTGCTCGCACTTAGTCTGCTCGTTGCAATAAACGAATTAATCTGAGAACTGCATTTTGACACTTAGAGGATACAAAAGGTGCTTTAAGTGGAAAACTTTGCAGTACCCTACAACTCAAAAAGATTCGGTCTGGTTTTTCGAGGTCCGTTTTCGTGGAAACTGATGCCACCGATAAGTTGGGGGCGAATGTTCACCAAGCCATTAAGACTAGGTCAAACATGATTTTAGTCTCAACCAGCGCAGGTGAAAGTATGTGTTGGAAAAGATGTTAAATGAGTTGGCCTAGGAGGCCCATTGCCAGGTGCCACTTGGAGACAAGAAAGCTCAGAATTAAGGGCTATAAATTTAAACTGGTTTGAAAGTTGGAGTGAATTGACTGAATACTTCGCGTTCTTCAGGGCTGGAATATTACGACTGATGAAATACTCATGGTTCTGATTTGGTTTACGGATCTCCGGAGACTCAATAGGTCCTAACAAACGTTTAGTTGTTTTCTGATCGAGTTTTTGAGGCTTATCATATGTGGCCTGTTGTGACATCAAAATTGGTTTTTTTCAGTTCACCACTAAATAAAACACGGAACACTCTTGGAAGGTCGCTGTATGTTGGATCAGTATTTCGACCCAGTCGCTTTGAAAGTCCCAGGGAAACGTTGACTAGGCCCAAAGTGTTCAGCAAGATGAGTCTTGTCCACCCACACTGACAACACTTGTGACTGGCTGTCTGGTAGGATGAATACGACAAGCGATTTTGTGTGGACCATGTTTAGGCTGAGCGTCATTGTGCTGGATGTGTTTAAAAACTTATCGACAGCCCTTGAAGTGATCTGTCCGGCTCCGGTACCCTAAAACTGAGAGCGATTTTCACGACGTTGATTTCCTTTCTGCGGTACTCAACTCGATTGCTGCAAAATTTGCATTTGATGATTGACTAGATTAGTGCTATATTACCACCGTATCATTAGATGAGCCAAATGAATATGTTAAGCGGATTATCAAGTTTCTCACTGCAATCTGATAAAAAAAGTTTTCTCTGCCATAGACCTCACTTCTGGATTGTGAAGCTTTCAGACGGGAGTGAAACGTCTCGTTTCTACTCTAGTCTAACAAGCACCAACTGATTTTATTTTGATGACCTAACACTGAACGGGTAAGCTGAAAAGACGAAGTGCAAAGCAACTTTGAGGTTATCTTGTAGCATTTTGTAGACGGTTTTGAACATTCTACTACACAACACGGGCTGCCGATCTACTTAGCAAGCAATCAACAGTGTTGCTGCCAGGTATGATTTGCTTGGCACAAGTGGGACACAGTTTACGTGCTGTCAACATGTAACGTGAAGCCAAATTATTGGAACTTCTAAACTCGCCTGTTTAACTAGTGACAACCAGACTAGAACTACCTAAGTGTAGTTGGGAGGCCAATGGGACTAACAATTTGGAACGTTAGACGTACAAAGCTCACACAAAATCAGTTGAACGACAATCATTCTGAAACAAATCGGGCACCAGCTTAGAATAAGAAAACTAGGAGGTGAGAAGACAGAGGGCACAAGCCAAATCAGTGTGGACTATGAAAAAGTGATAGACAAATTGACTGCGGAGAATTATGGACTCACTGGCTTTGATATGGTAGGCCCAAATCGTTGTAACTGAACAGGCCAGATGACAGGCAGATAACTATCTAGTCAATGCGGTGGTATTGGACAACAAAGCCAGCGGGTGCTGCTGACAAATCCAAATGAGTAGCCCTGGTCACGGCTGCTAAGGCAAGCGGGTGAATGGGAACAAACAGTTGGCGGACGAACAACTCTGACACACGAAGCCAGGTCACACGTGTCAATCAAGTGGAGTTGGTTTGCTAATATGGTATGAAAGCTTTGGTCCAAAACGTGCAATGGCTGCCTGCGGATTACAGTCGAAGTTAAGTGGAGGTCTGCGGTCAGATTCTAGGCGGTTTGCTTTAGACGAACCGATGGCCACGACCACAAAGTGGGTGTGACTTCGACAAGTATTGTGAGGACATGTAAAGCAACACGGTATGTATAGTTAAGGACAGTCCAACCATCGTCACTTATTACAAGAACAGTTATCTTCGGTACCTCTTTCTCAGATCAGTACAATTACACAGGTTTCATCAAGATGTCCTAGGACGAAACGAGAAAAACAAGGTGTGGCTGTCAACGAACGACACTCAATGCTAATACTCGACTACTCACACAATAAGTGGTCAACCCAGAGCGGACGTGGCTAGGCGTTACGTCACACGTTCAGGGTCGAATGCTTGTGATTAGACTGGATGCGACCAACCCGTGACCACGGAATTTGTAAGGACTGAACAAACCTTTTTTGAGAGCACAGGTTAAGGTTGCGTAATCTAATAGCAATCGGTTCGGCGGTCGCCAGAATGTGCTGACGGAATGTTTTTGGCCGTGTTCGCAACTCTGTAGACAACCTGGAATGCTTTGCTGATGCCTATGCGATGGTTGGTGTCAGCCAGATGTGCAGCAATGACGCTGGCAATTGATTTTTCGGCAACCCGTTCCAATACAAGCTGGATGATGTTCCTTGATCATTTTTGACAAGCGCCTAGTCGTACAACCAACATATTCTGCAGTACAACAGCAGCATGAAAATGAATACACGAACATTGACTGATCGTGGACTGGTAGCCTATGTTTCTGGCTCAATCTTAACATCGGCGTTGTTGTGAACGAACCTATTAAGGTGTCTGCTGGAAAGGTACGTTTAAGTGACCGGTACATCCAGCGGTCAAACTGATCTGTTACAGTATCCTCTTTAAACAGGAGTTTTAAAATCACGGGTTTCTCTTCAGCTATGGGCATTACCTCATGCAGAATTGTGGCCTTCATATAGGTTTTGAACCATTCTCAGTTTCTGCTCTGCTGCGTCATCTGAACAAATCTTTTTCGCTGTAGTTGCTAGGCATTGGGCGAAATTGCGTTTTTGTTCAAGGGGTACAAAAGTGTTGAAATTGGTATATTGCTCTGTCCATGTAGGTTTGCGATATACCAACCTACTCAATGTACCGTCTCGACGTCTTGTCAGTGTGACATCTAAGAAATGGAACTCGTTGTTGAATTCCTCTTCTGAGGTGAGGCGCAGTGAGTTGTGTGCTGCATTAAAAATCTGAAGGATGGTTGTCAATTCATCTTGTAACTGTATTACGACGTATACATCGTCTACATATCGGCGGTACATGTGAAGACTCTGAATAGTCGACTGAAGTTGGGATTCTAATTTGCCCGTGAATAAGTCTGCCAGTAATGGACTTAAAGTTTATCCCATTGCTACTCCATCCGATTATCGATACAGCTCACCGTTGAACAAAAACTGAACATTGAGGGTGCATCGCAAAAGTAAATCTTTTAGGTCTGACTTTTGCAATCATAACATGCCTTCGGACTGTTTAATCTGATCACACAAAAAGCTAATTGCCTCCACCAACCGAACATTTGTGAATAGCGAAGTGACATAATGGGAGCCCATGTACCGGTGTCTAATATTAATGTATTTCACTGAGTCCACAAACTCGAAAGTGTTACGGAGACTATCTGGGCATAATTTCCGTCGTATAGACTTTAGTGTATCTGCCAACCACTTGGCAGTTGCGTGATGCGCGTGACCTAACATTCAGTTAACATTCGGCCTGGGCCTAACTAATTAGGGTGTGCGTAGTCTACTATTAGCCATTATTGTCACTCGTGAATATTCACTTCTTGCTTTTTGCGTCTTGTCTTACGAAGTCTCGATGAAACATATGTAGTTGTATTGACTTGAGAAAGAATTATCGAGAACAGTTGTTCGTCTAGTGGTTACTTCTGATATTATGAGAATTTTCCGACATTTACTTGTCGACAGTTTGAATCGTCATACGGTTCGTCCTTGCGCGTCTTGGCCCCTGGTTGCAGGTGGTCGTTGTTACTGGGAGCTAACTGTCCCAACGGTCCCTTTCAGTACGCTGAATGAAATGAATTCGTTGGAATTTCCTTTATTCAAGAGGAACGTTCTTCCAACTTACAGCGGAGTTAACGTGATGAAGTTAATCTTGAACAATTGACATACGTTGTTTTGTAACTGTCGATTCATTTATTGCTTTCATCGGTTTCATCGAAATCATCTTTGATTAGAGACGCATCCGCTCACAGAACTACATGCATAATTTCGTAGTTGCGCACCACCCAGAGTAGGTCTCCATCAAAGTAGCAGATCGAATCCATATTCGACTCAGTGTTAATCCGTCTGACAATTTGAAGACCGCGATTATTTGTATATAGGATAATAGCTGAAGATCGCGATCAACCGTTGGGTGATCGGAGTGCTCTTTGTTTAAGAGTACCCTTTCAAACTCCCTCCTTCTGTATGGTGAATGCAACAGTGGTGTAACTATAAATATGGTT
>LUCH01000851.1:142879-159975 GCA_013368495.1 Paragonimus heterotremus | reverse complement strand
ATAGTTACACCACTGTTGCATTCACCATACAGAAGGAGGGAGTTTGAAAGGGTACTCTTAAACAAAGAGCACTCCGATCACCCAACGGTTGATCGTGATCTTCAATTATCAGCCTATAAACGCGGGAAATCCATGCAAGTTCTTGGAAGCTCGGTGTAGCTCATAATACATCAACCACTGGCAGCAGTAACCGGAATGGACCATCATCCTCGGACCACATGACGTTGGTACGTTCAAGGTCCTAATTGATTGACTCTTCTACCTGTATGCTATTCACAGTTTAACTGTCACAAAATGGTGATTCTGGTTGAATGCGGGCGATATCATAAATCGTACTCACCCACGAAGCGGTCACCTCCATTCGCTTGATTAAGTGATTGTGCGGTAGTGCGACACTGGCGAAGTGCTTGTCACATGAGAGATGCACGTGGCTCAAAGTCAGACGTAGCATAGGCCAACCAGGACCAACCTGTTCATTCTTACTTACAAGCCTGTTTACTGTAAATCATCCGGACAAAGGCAGAATTTGGATGTCAGACGGTTGTAGAACTCCTAGACGAGGACTGATTTTTACCGTGCAGTTGTCGCCTGTATAGAAGACGCTCCTGTACGCACTACCCCCGAAGGTATACGGCAACAGCTGAAGGAACAAATCACGACAGCAACCAACGAGACGATCAGAATCCAGCAGCAGAAACAACCGGACAGGTTTGATGACAACGATTCAGCTATCTGCAATTTGATACAATACAATAATGCAACAATTTCCCTCTCCACAATGCACCCGAACAATGAAGACAAAATGGCCGCATCCCGGAGTGTTCGCCGCCAATTCCCCGAAATGCTTCTGGAAATCAAGGATGATTGGCAGAACAATCAAGGCAAGATGATGTTAGGCTACACTGACGGCTGATAACACTACCAGCTCCGCAATTCGCTGAGGGTGATTTCTGATCCATCCGTTTGGTCTAGTGAAACATCGACTGACGAAGATTGCGGCTTTTAGTGCACTCGGTCGGTGGAAGTCACAGAGATCTGGTGCAGATAATTTGGTATCCTATCAAACCAGCCGGCTACCATTGATTGGGAGACCGCGAACGACCTACCACAACATGGTGTCAGTATATAACTCGTTATCGCCCCGGATTTGGCAGAGATGCATAAGGCTGCTACACAACTACGAAACGAAATGATTGCAACTGTGTTTATACTGTCGGGGAAAATTCTGAAGAATGGATAACCCCCTTCGAAGCGTGCTTTGCTCCAGTTGGTTTACTGCACCTGTGAACAGGAAACAAGAGTTACAGGACGTTTAAAGGTAGGAGTAACAAACATTGCTGACAGCTGTTGAGACATCAGTCCTCTGAGCAGCGACGGGAAGACGCTGACAAGCATTCTACTGAACCAACTTAATGCGAAAGTTTTGGAGGCTAGTGCTCCCTGATTCAAAGTAGACTTCGGGTGCATCGCGGCAAGACTGACAGGGTATCCACTGCTCGACGTGTTCTACATAGGTGTAACCAGCACCCAGCGCCATTCGAACATTCCAAAGGTGGGCTTCAACGACTGGCTGCGGCTTTCGCGAACACGATACCCAAATTTAGTTTGAATATAAACATGGGTAAGATATTTTCCTTCCTTCAGTCTTCTTCCAGTGGACGTTCTGTGCTTGCACCTTGGATCCGCATCAGTAGTCATTGTCGGTAGCCGCACAGACTTCTGTTATCTAGGTAGCAATCCGTCGGCAGATCTCTCTGTGGACTGCAAGTCCTGAAATTGTTTGGCGAATGCTGGTTCTTCTTTCGGACGTCTTGGAAACCTTGACAGGAAGAACCTCAGCCTAAGGATGAGAAAGAATCTGCTTGCCTACAGCCCAGTGGTGCTATCTACGCTGTTGTACGGCACTGAACTTTAGACATTGTATTGATGGCATATGTGGTAGCTGAACAACTTCCGTCTTCGACGTCTAAGACGTATCTTGAGTATTTGGTGGTCGGATATGGTTTTTAACAACGGTGAGTGTTGTGCAACCAGCTTCATTGGCTGGAACGTGTCTGTAGAATGGCGACGAACGGATTTCAGTCAGTTAGTGTACAGACAGGTGAGGCAAGTGAGATCCTAGTGGTCGAAAACTGAGATACCAGGATGTCATCCAACCAAGTGTTGTAATGTAGATTTTGGATCTTAGAAGGATTTAGTCTTGAACCGGACGGTCTGGAGGAATGTGATCGGGACGGGCGTCCGAAGATTCAATGAACTACAGTTGTGCGGTCCTGAATTCAAGTACGCGGTAAGCAAAGAAACTGAGAGTGCCGTAGGCCGTGGTGACATGAGTTTGTGGCAAACCATCCGCTTCCGTTTTTAGAAAGCTAGGCTAAAGTGGTCTTTCACCATCTCTTCACTTCAGCTTTGTGATGCCGTGTTTGGTCCATCATTGGATTTTTGCTCCTCTTCTTCCTCCTATTTGAGTTGCAATAATGTGTACCTCCATAGTAAACTATGTCTTGTCTTATGTTTCAATCATTCTTTTCAGCTTAGATCTTATAATCGAAGTCTCTCCAGTCACTGTTTTGGATGGTAAGTGTTACACCTTCATACCAGCCTACCAACTGGCTAACCAGCTAGACAAATACTCCCACTCACAAGCCGCCTAGTCCTACACTTTCGGACTTATGCTAGATATGTGTTGTGTAGGTGGAACCGCAAGTCGTGCGGCGAAAGCTATTTATGGTGGGTTTCATGCTCAGACATCCATTGGCTATGATTATCGTGGTAAGCTAATGCGAGTCGGATGTTGCTACCCGTGTGAGACGTTGACTGCGGTGGTGCTGGCACAACTGACAGGAGCGGTTTGATGTGATAGCCGGTGCATGAACGTGGGAATCGTCCAACGGTGATTGTGTGCGGCTTCGTATTCTGGTTATGCCACAGAATGTGTCCTAGTCATATAACCTTGGCCACGCCACTGTGTGAGTCATCGAAATACACGTTTACATAGAAGTGGGTATCATCACGGTCTGGAATAGCCTGTGGTTGAATATGCATCGGGGTATTCAGTTACTAGCCTGAAAGTTTAGACCGGTAAAGCAGATACGTTTGAATAGTTGGCGATGGGTTAAACCTCAAATCTATCCCAATCTATCCAAAGGCCCGAGTTTTATGTTGTCAACTGAACCATGAGACCTCCGCCATTTGACTTTTGACGAGGATGATGATTGTAACATCTTAAGCTACTAATTAGTTGCTTTCAATTTTCGGGCCGGTAGCAAAAACGTTGGTGTACGTCCAGTCTGTCAGACCTATAGGTCATATGCTGCATAACTTTCCGATGATTGCATGCTTTCTTTTCCTAGGTATGCGTGATATATGGAAATCTATCTCTGCGTGCATTTCGAGGGTTGTCATCTCACTTCTGTGAGCGCTAGATATTCGTTGACAGGCTGTGCGTTCTAAACCTTGCCAGCTAGTTTGCATTTGTTGTAGATCATATTTAGTTTAGTTCGTACAAGACTATCGTTTATAACTGACCGAAAGGATTGATTCTGCATCATGACAGGTGCTGCTTAACTTTGCAAAATTGCAACATTTATCCGGCCGACAGACTTAACGCTGTTACAACTGAAAAACTAGCAATAGACTTTTAACTGTCGTACATAGTACTAAACATGTTGAACACGGTGTTGACTTTTGGTGAGCACCTCCTTTCATATCATACCTACCGACACACTTTCCCACAAAACCTTTCAAATTTATATAAGACTGTTTAGCAAAGACTATTTTTGTTAAGTCAAGGATGCGCACTGTTGGAAAGTCATCTCGAATACTACCTGGATTTCACTCGTAATAAAGGCTGAGGCAATATTTTTCCTGTTGGTATCAGTCTTGCCGGAATGACACCTCCTTACCTGCTACCATTCTTATATGGGCTTGTTGTTAAGCTTTCCACTTCTCTTGACCTACAATGGTTATTCCCTAATTTTCACACCCATGTTGTACGTTACCAATAAAATGCCACTAAACATCCTCAACAGTTCACTTTGTGTCACTCACCGGGTCAATTTGAGTAGATTTCACTTGGATATCTGGACGGCAACTCATGAGAAAATTGGACAAAATGCATCGTAAGAAACACGTCTTGCCCTAGGATGCTCACAGTATCTACCACTGTGCATCAGGGGCTTTGAAGACCAGACTTCTCCCATTATGATCCGTTGTTCAACTTTTCGTGGAGTTCACTCAAATCTATCTGAATAAACCATTATCGATCTGTCTTCCACGGACATGTGACCCTAACCACACCCCAGCGTGATGTTTCTGATGGAGAGGGATTAAGCTCTTGACCGTCGTTTATGTTCTCGGACGATCCTAGAAACAGAAGAGCATGTATTTTTGAAGTGGATTACGAAGAATTTTAGAAAGGATATGAGAAGGTTTCCTTATACATATTAGGCTTTGGTTCACACTGAGAGGCTAAAAGGCTCCGGATCAAAATGGTGCTGAACATTGAACTACTGGCACACCGGGCTTGTTCGGCCCGTGTTTCCATAACCACCGAGATGATCATTCGGTAACTTGTAGTTAAACGGTGTGAGCCGTACTCAGAGCTGAGCCTTGTTTACGATCATTCTGTTCGATGTACGGAAGTTTGTCGTATTATTTGCGATCTGATTAGCAGAACAGATTCTCATGTGGATCGATTTTTCTGTGCACATTTTAGCAGCCTGTTTACGAAAAGTTGGAAGTGTTCACAACCAACAGGAGGAAGTTTTGTGTCAATTGACGAAAGGTGTGTTTGCTATAGTCTACTTTACTTACACGAAATGATAACTGGGTAACAAAGAAACGTGTAGATAGTAACGAAGCAACCATGTAGGGTACCATATTATCCGAAAGTCAGCACAATCACACAATCAGAATCCCACCGCAAACTTCATAGGTTTACTCAATACACATACGTGCAAGATCGGACCACACTTCCAACAAGCGCCCAAAAATATACAACCAAATATATATATATATATATATATATGGAACAATAAAGGCTGAACAAACCTAGTGGACCACATGGATATCACGGACAACTATTCAGAAGTACATTGAAGTCTTTATTGACCCTTTAACTGGTGTAGATAACGACCTTATTGCCCATAATAGTAGATATTACAGCGCGTAATAAACAGTGAAAACCAGATATCCCACGCGATGGATATTCGTTAGCCTCCCCACCGAGTTGTCGTACCGAATATCAAATTGGATTAACCAGAAGTAAATCGTTACACGCCGAAAGCACTCTACTTTCAGATGGAACAATGTAATCGGAAGAGCCTGTTGGAACAAAAAAATAATCATGTCAGTACCGCTCACCCTCCACGCAGTAATTGGAGCTGCACACTCCAGCAACCGATGTAAATCTACTCAATTGGGCTCTAGGTTGAAACGCGTGCCACTTTTATTAGACAATGAACTGAAATCTTATCTTACCTCTTAATTCAGACCGCATCCACGATCACTTGCTTCCGCGCAGTTTTAAACCTTCAACTTACTACCTCTATATTTTCCAAATCAGTCAAGTGACGTGTGGCCAGCAAGTGGAAGTTGATTGGCCAGCGGTAAGTTGTAGGTCGGCTTGTTACTAGAGATGAAGTCTTCTTGAATCTAGTTTCAGGATACTTTAGATAACTTTGCGATGCTTTACTCGTTACCGGTAGAAATCAAATGGTGGGATAGACGAGCCCTTTTAATTTTGGGATTCTATTTACCTGTACGTATTTGCCTGTACTTAGTATTTCACTGACATCTTTGCGAGGGTCACTAAGCTTGAGCGTTTTGTCGCTCACCGTCACTGTACCTCTGTTGTCTGAACTCTCCAGCTCATCTGTTGTCAGGGATTCAAGGTAGCTTCATAGGGACTTCCCACATACTATCACCTGCCTATCACCCACGAATCCACTTTTAAGTTGCTGTTAGTTACGGGAGTAAACATTCTTCTAGGATGTGCATGTTCGAATTATTTGCATGTAGCTGTTCAACTTGGGTCAGGCACACAATAAGACTGGCTCATGGTCATCGTTGCGTGAACAGTCAGTAAAGTGGTCGAATGGCCTTGCTTATCTGGACTAACTGGACAGACACTTCCAACTGATGGCAGCCTCAGGTAGTGAAAGTTGTTTTAACAGTACCGTTAATAGGTTATGAGTGTTTGTCACACGAATGTGGTGCTTCTGTATACTTATTAAATAACAAAGATCGATCCGGGTATATTCTGTTTTAATGTAATAGGTCGGGTATCATTACCTAAAATTGCATGTCGCAACTACAGCGTTGTAAACCCAAACGTTCAGTAACTCTTTCCGACAAAATGAAACCAACGTTGTTGCCAAACATATCCCAAAACTTTCAAGCGGCTCCCCTGGAATAATGCACTGAAGCAGCCTACCCCCAAATACGTTCGCGTTGTCTGATTGATCTACTTCCATTTTGTGCGACTTCATTGTATGTATTGCCTAGCCTTAGCGCCACCTACCTTGTAAAGCGATTAGTCGTCAATAAGGATAAGTCCATATGATTCGACCACAATCTCGCAGCGTCATTTGGTTCCAGTTTGATTTGATGAGACACTATCATTCTGAAAACTACACAAGTCACGTGCCTCCACATTGGTTTGCACCCTTAAAGTGCGTGATGGGTCAGCGTTAGTCGTGAGTCTGAGTCATTTCAGACGGACTAACGGGGACTTAAGAGAACTGTCTAAGCATATGTTCGGTCAGAGTGCACAGACGAGGTCTTCAAGGGAAAAGTGCCCATCTATGCGCACCTGCCAGAAACCAATGTCTAGTGACTGTGCGCAGACTGGTTGTCCTGTGCAGTTCTATATAAAAGGTTTGGGGTTAGCTATCAAAGCCCACTTCAGCTTATAAGACAAAGTAGCAAGCTGGTTCGCTACAATGACTTTGTTGACCTGATTGACTAGTAGGTAATAATATGGGAATGAAATTCATGAACGGATTCGGTTGAGGTGTGACGGTTTATTTCTACTAGTCCATCGCAAACACGAATATAACATCAAATATGCACCGTAACGACCTGAACAAATATGACGACAGTAGTCGAACGGCCAACGTAGAGTGACAATAACCGTTCTGACAAAAATGTGGAGAGATATTGCACTTCCTGTCTTCTGTAAGGAGCCGGAATGTTTAATTTTTCGAGATAAATAGCTGCTGAACGTCGGATATAATGCGTTTAATTCAACGGAAAACAGCTGAGGTCGTTCTTTTGGCATATGGCGTGCGTGACGTGCACGACGTCAGGAATTCCTGAACCTCACTGTTGACGAATTTATGTTCAAATATTCCTAGTCTCTTGTTGCAGCTCCGAAATCCTTGAGACATAACATGTTCTACAGTTGTAAACTAAGGAATGCTGTCCAACGTTCTCAAACATGGAGGACGCAATGGTCGCTTCCTCAATACATGTCATCCAATGCAGCGTCTGGTAACAGGACACTTACATATTCCCTCAAACGTTTTGCAAAATGTCCAGGTGTCCAGTTTTCTAACCACAGTCTATGAGGTTCGGTGGTCAGTGAGCCTCAAAAGGGTTCAATCATTGAGACGTATGAATGCTCCGAATCGGCCGTATCAAGTAAATACTGTTATCAAAATTTTTAATATAAGCGATTCATTTAGTTGGTTGCAGTAGGTATACAAAAGTACATTTATTTTGTTTTCTTGTTACAGACAACCTAAACGATCACTGACTTTTGGTCTTCTCGACCTAGCGATAATCTGTAGTTGTCCGATGGTGTGTTCTGAATATGTATTTTTCGATGCACACACGCGTTCACCATTGAATATTGTTATAGGTATCAACTAGTGAACTGCCTAAGTGATTTGATCCTGCTGCGTCTTCCGAACGTCCTCCTGATTTGGGAAATATTCAGTAACTGTAGGTTGCGCTCAACACATCACAAACCAATCACCGCCTACTTATCAGTAGTTTGGTTTGTTGACAAAAATTAAACATCACTGGACTCCGAAATGACTGGTCAAATAAAATATTTACTTGGTCGACTATCTTGTTGGGAACGAACCCAACTTATGAGAAGACGGTCACCAAGTCGAATTACAGGACAATGACTTTCACTTAATGACTCAGAGTAAGAAAAATGGCCTCGAAGAAGACATCAAGACTTATTTGAATCGAACCGAATTTTTGGTTGGTAGTGTGAGGGAGTTAGTGATTCAGAAGAGACCTAAACAATAAATATATGGATTGCGGCTGGATTCAAATCACTGACAAGAACTGTTATCTTACGCGGTAGGTACTCTACTTGTTGATCCAGAACTCCATACTGGAAGCTCAGCAATTCCCCATTTGGGCTCCAGTCCAACGTATCTACTGTGCCATACGGAATCTCAGTGTGACTACTCAGTTGTGTAAAACCGGGATCCGACAAGGTTGATGTTGAACTTTACAGTTGCATTATCCCCAAAGCATTGCGGTACATCCTTTGAATTTAAGAATACCCAATTAATAAACTCTGGATGTTGCATAGATTTGAGTAAGAGGATGAGACTGTATATCGGTAGCAGCTTTTACAGTAGTAATTGAAAAATGAGAGTTATTCCGAATTCTGAACAAATCAAGAGGCATGGCGAGGTGACAACTGTAATGTTCAACGTTAACAGGACTAAGTAACCGGAGACATGAGTCTTATAATACAAGAGTAATTTCGTAAGAGATAGGCGCTATCATATTTCAATAGCCTGGAAATTTTTATATTATCCTTTAACCCATTTGTTTACATGCTTATTTTCTAATCTGGCATGAGCCATAGCCTCGAGTAACTCTCCGAGACAGCTATCTCGGACGATCATTCAGATCTCCACTGAATTCATGAGATTGAGTCGTTTGTATGAAAGTTAAAAGCTTATTTTGTGGAAGCTTAATCAGAGCAACATGCACTGTTTACAAAAATTATTGGAGTAGTTAACGTCGGTCTGTTGGCTCCGACCTAAAATTGAAAAAGCATGGTCTCACATCGTGTGATAACTGAATGCCACTCACTCAGAACGGCTGAAACTATTCGTTACCGTTGGTTTTGTCAGTTAATTTACAGTAACGGCGTCTCAAGTGACCCTTGGTGAATGCTGTTCAGTCATCCAGCTAACAGTTCATTCGAAGCCTGACGGTTCAATCGATAGTACGCCATGTTGGACGAAAAAGAACTTGCATACGCAGCAGATATGAGTGATTCAATGATCACCTGGGTACTTTCACAATGCAAAGTGGTGGAAATTCAGCATGTATACCCAGTCTGACAAGGCCGAACAGCACTGTCAATGGTTTGAGCCACAAAGGGTTACTTCAAGAATATTTACTTTCACTATTGACTATCCAGAATGACCAAAAATTTCAAATATTTCTCTTTTTAGGTGCTGCACAGGGAGATGTAAATATATCACCCCAAGTACGCGTCTACTCCGAATAGAATGTGCCCGTCTGTGTTGGTCACCTTGAATGCGTTCTACCATGGGTGTTCGACTGGGGTGTCTTACGTCCTCATTCTACTAGAGCTAGGTAATAGGGGAAATTCGGGAAGACGACCAGTAGGTTTAGTGACCGAATTAGTAGAGCTTATTTCAAATGGCGCGCTAGCAGATGCTGTGTGTGCAATTATACTCCTCACTTATTACATTCCTAGGTGCATGTAGACTGAATAGAACCGTTCACGAGCTATGGCTGGTTCAGACACCAGTTCACAGCGTCAATCAAGCAGTTAGGTGGATGATGATGCTCATTTCAGAAAGCAAATGCCATTGCCTCCTGAGTTTGAGGCATATTAACTGGCACGTTTATCAAGACGGATAATACGTGCTGCCACTCACTTTCTTTCGCTGCATGTGTCGTTGCAAGGATGTCCTATTGTCAGTAGTGATTAAGTGCTTTTAAAGTTGTATAATCGTTTGTTTCAACGCTCCTATTGTGAAAAATCTGCTTAGCATCAATTCTGAATTTGAACTTAATGGATAATGATACATCAAATCAGCAAGTTTGACTTCCGTACGAATCGACGCGTTGGAGTTAATAATTGCGAAAACCATAACTGATCATTTTTAAAGATGAAATCAAACTCCCTGTTCGAATAAGAATGACAGGTAGGTCTGACATGAGAAGGAATATGCATCTTTTTAAATGTTTTCAGAATTTTGAAGTGACCGCCTAATTAGGGGGGAAGGCTACTCAATTATTTAGCGCTCGATTCTCGAGGTCCGCATCTGGACAAAAATAACACGAGTGATCACTGAAGTTTCTGACAACTGATACAAATATACAACATTTCAGTGTGTACTGCCCACACACTTAAGCACTGTATAATTGGCATAAACACTTTTCACAATCTCATCAGTTGCAAAACGTCTGACAAGGCCAGTACAAAAATGCTGTGCACAAACGTCGAAATTTCCATACCAAAGAATAAAGTGTACTAGATTCAAATTCAGCCTGCAATGTGATTGGTCACACTAGAAAGTATCGATGTTTCATATTCTTGGAAGCCTTTCTAATCGCCAAGTGTCAGCTACGACTGTGTGTGTGAAGGTAACTAACTACGACTTTGAGTCTGGTGTGGCTATAATAAACACTCAAGTATTAAACATTTTCTTTTAGGTTCGGCATTCTTGTATTTCTACACGAACGTTTTATGTCTAAGTCACGATATGTGTGAATAATGAGAATGTGAGACATCGATCATGCACACTTATCTGTTCTTTATATGGTGTTTCGTTTGCAAGTCGCTCAGCTGAAAAATGAAGCGCCTTGGTTTGTGGTTTAACAGGGTGTTCCAAATTCTACTTCTACTTACGGATATGAAACACTGTGGGGAGTATACTTTGTCAGCGAAGCATTTTCTAAAGAATATGAAATTAACCACCGTTTCCGCAATACAGGCTGACGATCCCAACCAATTAACTAACATTTAGAAGAGACCCAACTACGAAAAATCAGGACTTCGGCTGGATTCGAACCAGAGGCAGAAACAACATGCCAAAACGCGACAAATGCTGTACCAACTTTCACAGTTGGACCCGGCTACCCACTCAACCAACTGTATCATATGGGATCCACCAAATGGTCTAGCCCATTGACTGCCCGAAGTTGATTTCTCGATCGGTACATGCTAGGATCCACGAACACCACAGATCAGCATTGACACTATACTACTGACAAGTAGTTTGGCAGTTTTGATAATTCGGGATGGACCCGCCAACTAACTTATCAGATCTGCCAAACTTATCAGAGAGCCATCAACAGTAAATTTTGGGAAAGTGAACTGGGGAAAATAAACTGTGTAGAGAGGCTTCGGTTTGTTTTCTTTACTGATTACAATGGGAAAAGTATAGCTCAAAGAAAACTGACGAACATAGCAATAAGAGATAACGGTGCAATGTTAAAAATACTGAAATGTTCACGAATAACCGTTTACAGTTTATGAGTCTAAATTGTGATCATGAAAATTGGGTAACGGGTGGTGTTTTGAACTTGAACTCAAACCTACTGCGTAATCAACAAAAGAAATCTAGAAGGATGAAGACAGAACTGAAGCACTGTTCTGTAAACTGCATCCTAACTCATGTTTACAAAAACAAATAACGCTTAAACGGAATGTTACTTGGATCTTGAACAAAAGGTCAAAGAATCAAGGGGATTTAACTTTCTTTCTTGTCACAGTCAAACATGTCAATAAAACCATGTGCCAACAAAAGCTTGTTTATGCGTATGTGACATTCTGTAAATATGCATGAACCAACTGTTTCAAGTGACTGTCTGTAACTTTCGCACTTCGAGCGAAAAAGTGTAATTTCACGCGGAATCACCTGCCACTCAAGCATTAGGGCTAGCAATAGGTTTGTCCAAAGTAGCAGTGTAAATCAACCCTTGAAGTCCAAGGGAAGCATGTCAGCTGATTACCAGCGAATTAACAGCGGCATCATGTTATCGAGTTAACCGAACAACCGCTAAGAAATAAATTAGGCTGCTTTCCCATGTTCGATGTACGAAATACTGGGTAATCCTCTGGAAGACTTCAGGATTTAGACCAAATACCCATGGAAGCTCGTTAATTTAGGCGGCGGTTCTGGTGCCTCCTTTAGCAAAAACATTGAAATCAAGGAGGAACGGCTGATTCATGTTGGCAGATTTTCACCATTTATGACCGACATGAGATTGAGTTTCAACTGCGCTAGAAATTGCTCAAAAACGGAAAATTACATAAAAATTCGTGGCTGAGTGGACCAGAAAGTCTTTGGGACATTGCGAGGAAACAGAACCAAATATTGCCATTATATTTCTAGCAAACGCCGCAAAGCCGCGCATGTAGTGGAGAGAATTTTAAAAAGTCTAAAATAGGTTCAATAGAGAGTTGTCTCGCACAACAGGCAGGTTTGTTTGCAGGTAATGTAGTGCGTACATTCGGGAACTAAATGGCATTTCTCAACACCAGGAGGACGACTAACAGGAAGCGACTATTGGAATAATGTGTACGCAATAGGGGTGACGTACCACAAGGACGAATAACAATGTACTGTCATCCAATGTATGTGAACACACGTCAGACATGCAAATGAATGTGCGCGTTCGTGGTTTCATGTTTTAACATAATCTGTACGGGATTTCATGCAATAAACAACTTCGCAGTTTAAGCGTCGTTTTCGGTCACAACAGTTGGATGTATGAACTAGCGCAGACCGCAGAGATATAGAGTGACGGTACGGATCTGTGCGCTACATAGACTGATGAAATTCCGCAAGTTATGCTCGAAGTTGGATTGTTAAGTTTTTAGCTGAGTGGTAAAAACATCACTTTTAACTTCGCCATTAAAATATATTGATAAAATATTTTTCAATTATCTCATAACGTTAGAGCCGCAAATCGATTTTTCTAACACAGTTATTCTTCTAGCCTACTAACTGATTAAACAATTATAGGGTTAGTTGATGTCACGATAGCCAGCATGTGCCGGCTATAACTGAGCGGAAGATAGAGCATGCTTTAGGGAGATAGCTAGAGCTGCGAAATAAGTAAATAATCGGGCGCCCAGTGTCATGTGCAACAACAGCGCAATCTATTGTACTCCAAATATCACCAGTTATTTTATCTAAGACAGTCTAGAAAAAGTTTACGGATGAGTTCAACAGACAGAAAAAGCAATGGAAAAATGAACCCATTGACGATCTCTTCCAGTGTCACCTAATGTTGCTAAGAGACCGTCTGATGTTGTTAGGACGGGAAATTTTCGCAATTCTCCTGGTTCTCACTTATTGCATACAAACGAGGGTTAGTGTAAACGTTCTTCCACAGACGCAGAATTATTTGTTCTGCAAATCGACTGAGGGGGGAAAAGAGTTTATTAGGAAGACGCTGGTGGATAACGGTTATCCTAAAAAAAAATGTGTGCATATCCAAAGTAGTAATTGAAGTCCGAAATTGGGAAGCTGCATTGAGGAGAAATGGAATATATTTCTGCAAATACAGTTCAAGGGTGACCACCTTACTAACAACGTTAGTTACAAAATGACTCCGGCTTTGCAACACACCCACTCTGGTGCCCAAATGCAGGCTTTGTTAAACACTGGAGATTTGACTCTCTATAGTGGTGATACAGACTCAACAGACCTGATTGTCTCCAGAAAAAATTGCAATTGCGTCTATATAGTCAGGACAGAGTGTTGCGTGTATCAGCCTATGGCGGAGCAGATTCCTGATTGGTTATCAACTACGGTCTCAAAATACGATCAAATTACTGTAACAAGCTCGAAGAACCCGGTCTCGTCGATCGCCAAACATATTTTGGCAGGTGGTCACCTCGTTGACCCTGTCATATTCGTTCAATATACTGTTACGTCACCGCAACCCGAAACTGCTAATCCGACAACATCGATCAGAAAGCGCTGACGCAACCAGTCAAATCTTTTCGAAAGGGGCCGATTGGAAAGTCCATGGGAATGCGACAGATGTGATCATTTGTGGATGATGTTCAATCCATATAAAATCCAAAACCCCCTACTATTCATCAGTAATCAAAATAGCACTCAACAAGCCAACAATTTCTGTGATTTCAACCTGCAGAGAAGTCTTAATCGAGGGGTCATCGATTGGAGTTAACAGACAGTAACTGTGTCTCCATTTCGAGACGATCGGGCAACCTGATCATTACTCACAAGCGAAAGTGGTTGAGCGTTCACATATGATAATTCGGTCGTGCCTAATGTGAGGTCAATGGCGCAGGGGTGAACACGGTTGCCTCATGAACAGCGTGACCGGAGTTATAGTCTCGGCAAACGTTGCTCTAATGAGAGTGAAACTCGAGTCTAGTACTTCTGTTGTTCGAAATGGATCGACTGGAAAGTCTATGGGAATGCGACAGTTGCTATTAATTGTGGGTGATGTTCATCCTATATGAAAACTCAAACCCCTACTACTCATCTGCGATCAATCTCCTTGCCGCGGAAGTGAATACGCTATTAGCACACGAAAGGTCAAAACTATGCGATAGGTTCGTTTACCTGCTGTTGATATGTACAGTTTGTATGAAATTTGCTATTTTTTGCGCTGGCAGATGATAAGAGTAAATCGAAGTGTTAACATCTCGCGATATGTCTTCTCTGTATCTCAACTATAGTAGTTCAAAATACTTTGATAAACAGTCGGGTAATGAGGGAGAACGGTGGGGGGATAGTTGTTGGAAATAATCTAACTGTTCTCCTTTAAGTGAACTAACTGTTACTGAAGGATGAAGTTAGTCAAGAAGTCGTTGAACATAAAAGATCACACCACGTACACTGGCAGGGATTTGACTGCGAAATCAGACCATGGGACCATCGCAAGGATGATCATTTTTAGCTAAATTCGACGGCTCGATACCACTTTCACTAGATTACATGGTCTGCACAAAATCTACGGGACTAAGCTATCAGTTCGGCTGATACTTGATAATTTTGACTCACTATAAAATGATGTGACGAAGACAGGGGCTGAACTATCCTACTTACGTGCAGTTAAACCGAAGTATTAAACGTAAAGAGAAGCTTGTAATAATAATGAGACAAAAAATGGTGGCTTACGATTAAAATGTTCTCATTAATACACCTAGCTGATGATCCATTGCAGTATCCTCTAGCATAATAAGTGCCTATTGGGACCACAAACGTTTGCCATTCTAGTGGTTTTGTGATATGAGATGAATTATCAGTTTAGCCCATATTCTTACTACGTGCGTTTATTACCGATATGGTAGGCCGTAACAAGAACATCTGCTGTGCTTTAACTTGTTTTACTGTCAGTTGACTTCATACCTTAAGATAGCCACCATGTGACTATTGTTCCACTGTAGTCGCCGTCAGGTATGCTCCAAACTACATAGCAGATAGTTCGATTTCTCATCAATTATATACTTTTCTTCGGCACGAATAACTGGAAATAATTCGTGATATGTTCTTTGTCTTTGAACCTCATCTTCGTTGGTTTTCGGCTTGATACTTTTTGCAGTATCCCGTTAAGTTTACACATGCAGAGAGCTCACATGCGTGGATCTGTCCCGTTTCCATGATCCACCAGTGATTACGTCAGTATGCCCTTAACCCTGCACTTGTCTACATATGAATTAAGTGGACCATACCACCTTCGCTTACCAGCTGACGCTGTATAGTCTTCTATGGCTTCTTCAAATTACCTCAAAATTGCATGTGACTGCTGATTATATATAAGCAGACCTATTAGGTGTTTCGTTTTTGTGAACTGTGTTTCTAGTTGGTAGCCAGGAAGTCATCTCATTGTGATATTCTTCTTACTAGTCTAGTTAATTAAGTGTAGAAACAGAACCCAAACCTTCTAATGCCCGACCACATCAGGGAAACTTCTTCAGCATTCCGATGCAGAACTACCTGTTGAACTGCATCGGATAAGTTAACCTTAACGTAAACTTACATGAATGGTGGATAATCTCTAGTCAATTTGTTAAGTGTCAGTTCATTAACGCAGCATTTCTCCCGACTAGAATAGAAAAATCTTGAAAATCACAGGGCACATCAAGAGATTCTGTCGTTGGGATAACAGAAACTTGACGTGTGACAAATTTTAACAAGAGATTTAATTTATCGGTCAGGTTCTCGTTTTGCTACGATCACCTATCTGTGAAAATCAGTGACCCAGCCCTTCATATTGACATCCGGTTCAATATATTTGCTGTTGAAGATTTTGGTTTTTCTAGGTTCGCTATGGAGTACGGCTTAACGCACACATTAACAATTTATCTGCTGTTGTGACCTGTGTGACTCACTGATTCTTACTAACCTCATTAGCGTTAGATGAAAGTTTAACTCCGTACAAACTTAAAACATTGACTAGTAATGGTTTTAAGCATCCAGTTAAAATTATGTAGTTAATCTGTCAATGTGGTTTGTTGTGAACCAAGAAACCAGTAGGTAAGGTGGAGAATTATGGGAGTTGTTCCGGTTTTTCGCAGGCAAATCACTACTTGTGTTGTGAAATTCAGTAAAATCCAACAGCACGGAATTGTTTTCAGCAGTGACACGTTCGCCAGATGGCGTACAAATTGAATCGGCAAGGACTCTCTATTTGCATCACACAAAATACCAAAGTGATTACGATGTTTGCTGGCGATCCAACGACTGATAGCAGAGAAGATAAGTAAGCCCTAAAGTTGTAGACCATCATTTCCTCTGTACTCACATCAGACGGACAGTGGGTGGCGTAATAAAAATGTTTTCGAGCTCCAACTGTAGTTTTGGAACAATTCGTTCTTGAAAAACAGACAGATGAATGCAACGTACAAGGGCATAACATTTGACAGGAATCATCATCTCAACTGACTGGGCGAGGTGGATGGAATGAACTCTGGGCTTCGTTCTGTTGGACAAATGATATATCCGTACACATTAATTGGGAGATCACCTAAGTAGGATGACACTCAACAGCAAGACTAGTCTTATCCAACATTCTCACCGCATTGACAACGTTTGCTGATTAGACGCATATGTCAGCTACCGTTGATGCTATGCTGTTTTACACATGAG
>LUCH01000851.1:116166-142779 GCA_013368495.1 Paragonimus heterotremus | reverse complement strand
TTATCCAACATTCTCACCGCATTGACAACGTTTGCTGATTAGACGCATATGTCAGCTACCGTTGATGCTATGCTGTTTTACACATGAGATAATATTTTCATTAGAAAAAAAGGAATAACGGTAACCATTTTTAACAGGCGGCGCTCGAATTGTTGCCTGTGGTTATGGTCACAGAGTGATAACAGACGCTGTGGAGTAGTCTCGGATGTTATATATTCCAAGATGTGCATTTTTAATTCCGCTAGGGGTTGTGGAGGTTCTCACCAGACTCCGTGTTAGAGGGGGCCCAAAAGGAAAGAAAAAGTCAAAGGGACTAATATTTGGGGACTGTGGAGTTATGAGTCTATTTAAGAAGAAGGATGCTTCTCTCGTAAGTGCCATCAGATAAGCAACAGTTCTGACATATATCACGTGAAAAAATAGGACACCTGTCCTCATCCAATTACCGTAGTTGATTTACTGAGGCCTGTTGACATACTCGGTGTTTGTATCTTTTGAGCATTTTATACATAGCGCAGATCAACCTGCTGTATGCTCATGTGAGTTGGTGTACGCAACGTTGGGTGCTACCATTTGCTGTTCAAAGGAAGTCTAACAAATCAGTCATCATATCAAGTGCGAAGCCGATTAACTCTTTCGTTTTGTGAGCACTGCTTGTTTGAACAAAATACTTAGTTAGCCTTCGACTAAATTTAACCGTAAACGATCACTTACCCAAATGCTCAGCCTCCAAGTGGTCGCCTCCACGCTTTCACTATAAATCACGTAAAGGAAATGCACATCAGCAAACTGTCCAATTACTAGAGCATAGCAGCACTGTTCCACTAATGACGGTTTGACAACGTGATCCGACTTGAACACGACCTTCCCGCGGGACCGATTTGTGCACTAACACCGTCAAGCAAAACGGAATGAGAACAGTGTGGCCCAACATGCTTCGGATACGCTAACACTGTGGTCAACTACGACAAATGTGGAGTAGGATAGATACATTTTGGTCAAGTTCCTGTCACCATCACTCATATTTCATGTGTCAGTGCTTTTGGAACCATAGCTAGAAACACCCACATGAAGAATGAACTATTTACTGAAGGGCCTTGTGGTTCAAATGGTCTCCAATGAAACGAAAGTGCCAACCCTCAGGCACCATCGAAAGCCCTGCACTTGCAGTGTCCATGCATTTGTGGAAAGGTCGGTTAGGGAACCAAAACAAGCCTTGCAAAAAGCAAGCTGACCTTTAAGTTAGCCCATTTTGGTCAGTATACACATGTGTAGACAGATAAACCGAAGTTGTAATTGCTGAAATGAAACCCTTTTTCGTACTACGGTCTAAATGACTCCCGTTAACCGAACCAGAACAGTTGGAACTTCCAAGGATATCACTTTTGAAATTAAAGCCTTTCCGTGTCGCCATGGAGGCACGCACCATGAAATGAAAGTATAGTGGATCTCATAATTACTGAGACGTACCATAATCTTACATAGAGCAGGACGGTTTGTTGTGAAGTTTACAGCACGAGAAACACGAAACTAGGTCTCTCTCTTGTACAGAACAACGCATACACCTTTAAGATTTTTGGACACTGTTGGCAGTGTGACCCCTTTAAACTGCTTAGCACTGAAAGCCCTCGCAAATAAGAAAGATTGAGGTCGGGTTCTGGACATAGTTTTGGTGCCTCTGTCAACTTTGAAGCTCAGTGAACAAGTATTTTTACTATACTGACAAACGTATTTTGAATTTAAAGATCAAATACCAAGACCATTAACCATTTCTGCAAGTGTGTTACAGGTAGCGGTTTTGAGGATAACTAACTCAACCTGGCTCATAACAGCTAGGCTGTTTCAGTGATAAGTTGAAATGAGTTCCTTCTGGGAAATGGCAATTAGTAATATAACCTGCCTTAGCTAAAATGTCACATTCTAACACAGAGTTAATTGATAAATGAAATGAACGGATTGTCAAAATGAGTCACTACTTCGGGAATCGAATAAGTCAGCAAGAACATGTCACATGATCACACATACATCAACTAGTGGTGGGCTTGGAAGGTTGATATAAGTTAAGACTGAATTGCAAAATTTCATAAGACAGTGAAGTTCTGTTCATTTTTCGGTCCATCATTTGACAACGTTGAGGAAGATGAAGTTCGGTTATTAAATCGCATATTTTGATTAGTTTTCATTCGAGAATCTCACAAGTCATCACTTCCTTTGACATAATTCACATCCTTAAGGCTGTATTTTATTTTCGTGAGCTTACATGTCTAACCCAAATATACATCGACGAACGACGAGGTAAACAAAAAGTGATAGAATGGTATGGGCCACATATGAAACTTGGTTCTGTGCGGAAAGGGACATTGGTTTTCTAATGACTGTAGACTGTTAAGTGCCGGTCAAACGAATGATGTTCTGGGGTTCTCGACACAGTTATACGATAAGAGGCCTTCAAGTTGATTCCACGGCGATTCAACAGGTGCGACTGCAATCGTTCTTCCTAATGCTTTGTGTGGTGACGTACAGTAACCGATTACGTGCAGCAAAGTAAACGTGGGAGCAATTTGTTCGAAGGGTCAAAAGAATATTAACTGGCGGTTTTTCGACATTGCATTGAAGATGCAGATAGACAGATTTTGATGAATATGGTCTTTTTGCCTAAGAATGGTCTGAAAGTGCATGAAGAAAAGTTCATATGTGAACCACTCATCCTTGATTTTGATGACAGAGACAGTTATATTGCTGAGACAGTTACTGTGTGTTCAATGTGCTGACAATTGTGGCGTCGAAGCAGTGGTGGAACAGATGATGAAATACCGTAACCAATAAAACCGAATTAAGCTTAGTGAAATTAGCCAAACTCGAGATGGGCTTTCAATCTTTTTCCCGCAAGTTTTGCGCTTGCAGTCAGGAAGGTCAGAAAGAGAAATGTCCGGCCTCTTAGAAAAATACCCACAAAGTGACCAGAAGAGAATCACATTATCATACAGCACAAGGCAACCTCCCTCAAAACGACCAATGAGGAGTCGGGGGTCCAACAAATTCCAAATGGTGTTTGGGATGCTGCTGGATCGAAAAGGCCCAACACCAAGCTTCGTAGTGAAAACGAACAACGGCGATGTCGGCTGGGCTTTGATGTATCCGTTAATGTCATGCCAGAAAACTATCTTCAAACATCGACTCTAGGGCTGCCTGGTACGCAAGCACCAATGAAGAATGGACCAGAAACGCAAATGTTGGAGGAAGCGAGTGCGCCGATCAATACATCGAAGAGTGGTGAATCTTATATGACTGATTTTTGTTATGGAAGATTCGACATTAGCCATCGGTTTGCATGTCATTCAAATGATGGATTGTGTGACTTTCAGGTATGACAGTATTTTCCACTTGTTGGAAAGGTCTGGGATGTTCAAACAGTACTCTCGGATGTTTGATTCCTTTTTGGGTAATATACCGAGTACCGTCAATCTCTTTATAGCCGAAAGTACCGCACCGGTTGAGTTGTCCGCCAGGGGAATTCTGTTAACCATCCGTGGAAACCTTAAGGGCGAAGTAAATTGTTTGCTTCAGTTGGAGTTAATGAAGCCAACAGACGAACCTATTAAGTGGATCAGTCACGTTACAATAACTTTGAAGAAATCTTTTTTATCCAAGCATGCACTGACCCCAGGCCGCCGGACGCTGTACTTCGCTGGCAGAAACATAAGGTGTTTTCTTTGGGCGATGTACTGTTCGGACTTAAACAAACCCGTTCTTTAAGAAAACTGATTTGTCTTTCGCATACTGGCAGCTGGTATCAGATTAATAACCTAGTAGTCTAACTAGGTTTATCGTTTCTCCTGGGCTTTTCCAGTAACTGCGTTTGTCCTTCGGATTGGGAGTGTACAGCGAAATTTTTAGAAACGTCCAATCAAGACGCTTGACAAACTCGAAAGATCAGTTTGCATCACAGACGATGTGCTGATGTACAGAAGGACTAGTAAAGAGAACGACCGGAATCTCGAAGCTTTTCTGCAATGGTGTTTGTCGCAAAGAATAAGGTCGTTATGGGACAATATGATTTTTCGAGCTATAGAAGTGACGCTTCATGACCACCCACTCACACCTGAAAAACGCAAGACCAGCCAAGACGAAGTGAAGGCAATCCAGAATGTGCCGTCTCCTGAGACGAGAAAGACGGTACGCGTCTAAATGGCACGATCAACTACGTGGGTCGATTCCTTCTAAAGTTAGCTGTTATAAAACATCTAATTCAGTAGCACACATGTAAAATGAGATGGATGCACGTTGACGCACTCTAGCCTACGTTTCACGAAATAAAACATTGGAGTCCATAGTACCGAAGACAAAATATTACAACTTCGAAGCCATCTTACTAAAACAAAGTAGTCCGACTGGTTACAGAAGCCGGGGTATTTCGACTGTAGAACAAAGCTTTGCATGAACCCAAAAGGAACGCCTCAGCACCTACACAATCAGAAGAATGACAGTGATACATACTGACCACAAACCTGTGACAGCAATAATGTAGAACCTTTGAATATCGAGCCCCGACGTCTATAACGGATGATGATCAGACCACGAGGTAGGTGATATAGTCTACCATCCCGATAGTCAATTGCACATCGTGAATTCTCTCTCGCGGCTGTACATACTCTGCGTTGCGACGGATGATTCTGCGTTCAAGATCATCGCTTCAGTGTGTTGCGTACTAAGCTTCCAAGCACAGAATATCAGAACAACAGTAGTCTGAGTGGTGCTGAGTAATCTCAGTTTCATAGGGAAAAACATTATTTACGATTGCTGTTAGGCGACAAGCGTTCGTTGCTACGTTGCATTAACTTGTATCCAGCAACTCAGTTGTTTGAATCTAATAAGCATTTAAACAGCGGCTAATTGCCATTTTTGGATCCTTGGTGCAGACCGACCATCGTTCTGCCCGCAGTGGTTCGTGTATAACCTCAGAGTGACTCGTCCTTCCCCAGTCAAGAAGAATATGCGTTCGAGAGCATCGCAATAATGGACAGCAGGATGGTATCGATGGACAGGAGGGCGGATCTCCAGGACGAGAAGGAAAAGGATCAAGTACTTAAAAGTCTGACTCGTGCAATAAAAGGTGGAAGGCCTAAAGATAAGAGGAACCTATCCGAAGAAATGGTAATATTCTTAAAGGACCATCATCAATTTTTTCATTAAGACAGAATAATCTTTAATAAGGACAGGACAGTCGTTCCGAAAGACTTGCAGCGGAAGTCCATTGATCAATTCCATATGACAACTGCTACGGTAAACAACTGTGTTTGGAAAGCGAAGAAACCTTACTGTTGGCTAGGCATGCTCAGTCACATAAAGGGTTAAATAGCGGAGTGTGAAATTTACAGAAGGTACGATTCAAGTCGGGTAAAGGAAGCGATATTGCCGAGAAAACTTACAGTTGATATATTGGCATACGGTGGCAAGCAATACCTGGGTCACGGTGGACTGTTTATCGGATTACTTTGAAATTGGTTGGCTAAGCACTACCATCGGAAGTGCCATGACACACCACAGGTAGTTTTCTCTGATAATGGACCTCAGTTTGTGTGCACAGAGTTCACGATCATTGCAAATAATTGTTAGTTTGAGCATCGATGAGGCAGTCCGTATCGTAGTTAATCAAACGGAGAGGTCGAGGCTGCATTTAAGGTTTCCAAAACAGTCAGGGAAAGATCCGTATCTAATGCTTCCAGAAAGAAGGAAAATGCCAAATGGAACTAAGGGATGTTATGCAACGCAGTGGACAGCTGAACGAAAGACGAAAACAAAGTGGCCATTGGCCTGTGAATTTTTGCGCTCAGAATGGTCAGATGTTCACCAGAACCAACAGTGGTGCAAGGTGCAAAAAAAGTGTGTTGCGACCAGCTCCAGACCAATCATTAGTATAAACATCTTCGGTCCAATTTGACAGAGCCTTGCTTTTCCTATAAGTTGAGGTTGACTTCTGTCTTTCAGTTTTCTGCTGCTTCCATTTTATCGACACGTCATTCATGGAAATCCTTTCCCCACTTTGATTTGTTAAGCAGCTATTCGGGGGGTGTTTAGATTAAATAACTTATAAGCTCAATACTTGCCATAGATCTTTATATTTTATATCTTTTGTCCGCCCTACAATTCATTGAATCGTGTCACTTCTCGACCAGTGGGCGCATCATATAACTCGCTAACTACAGCCATCTGAGTCATTGCGGATGATATGAAATTGTGAAGCAGATTTGACTTACAGGAGACATTAACAGTTCACCTGTAAACTTGCAAACGAATAAATTTACCCATTAATGTATAAATGTGAGTTGTTGAAATATATTTGTCACGCAGTCATATTCCTTACTATATTTCGAAAAACGATGGAACCAATATATTGTAGTAACATGTGTTTTGCAGTATAAAATAATATATGCAGGTCGACGACATTGTTCGTAGTCAAATGTAGACTGCGAATGGAATGGTTGAGTCCACCGTATATAAGATACACTAGGATGGAATACCACTCAGACCGATACTTGATATGTGCAACTCCCCTTACCATGCGGCTACACAATGGTTAGTAGAAATTCTGGAACCCGTGAAGAAAGAAATAATTGCATACGGCTTAAAAGATACTTTCGAATTCGTGGATTCATCGGCAAACCTTAACGTAACGGGCAAGAAAATGTTGTCTCTTGATGTATCGTCGTTGTTTACTAACGTATCATTGACAGAAACCATTAATTTTTTGTGTCACTATATTGAGAATCACCAAATTAACATTGGACTGCCCATAGAAGATCTTAAAGAATTATTATTGTTCTGCACAAACAATATCCAGTTTCAGTTTAACGGAGAGCTATACCGTCAGGTTGATGGCGTTGCTATGGGCTCTCCACTAGGACCAGTCCTTGCTGACATCTCCATAAGCATGCTTAAAAACAAGTTGGATGATGTGGTTAGAGAAACAAGCTATTACCGAAGATATGTAGATGATATCTTTTGTGTAGTAGACAGTTTAGAAGACCCGCAGAAACTACTAGACACTTTTAACAAGACACATAACAACATTGAATTCACTTTGGAAGGGGAAATAAACGGACGAATGTCTTTTCTTGACATGGCACTGATACACAGACTAGATGGTTCACTACAGAGGAGCGTATTTAGGAAGAAAATATGGACTGGTCAATAACTGCACTTCCATATCTACGTACCGCTCAGTCTCAAACGTGGTCTGATACGTTGTCTGACGAACGGAGCAAAGAGGATTTGTACAGATGACACAATAGAGGAGGAACTGAAGAATTTACGGGAGATTCTTAGTACGAACGCCTACCCCGAAAAGTTCATCAACACTAACATGCAGGATAGACTACCGCGACCCTCAGTGGACATAGCCGATAAAAAGAACGTCTGCTTATCGTTGCCATTCAAGGGTGACTCAGCGGCAGAGTTGATAGCACGTCAAATCGCCAGTGCTATCAACACGACTTATGATGCTGCTAGCTCTGTTGTTACATTTCATTCGAAACGGGCGGTTCCACTAAATTTGAGGGTTAACGTGCCTAATATTGTTGCCTCTTTTTTGATCTATTCATTTGACTGTTCCTGTGGTTCAGCATACATAGGTCGCACTACTAGGCGCTTATCTGAAAGAATCCGCGAACACTGCCCCGCTTGGCTTCACTCTGGGACAACAAAACGCATCAGTTCATCCATTCTAGCCCATTTGGTCGATTGTAATCAACTCACAGACACGAAGACAGCATTTCGTACCGTCTATCGGGTCCCGGCCACCTTGTCGCGAAAGGTCAAATGCCACATCCTGTCGATAGCCGAGGCGGTCGCAATCCGACTACGTCACCCGGATCTGTGTGTGCATAAACAATCCGTTCAAACCCTGAGGCTCCCTTGGCCGAACACGGCCGCCCAACCCTTGAAACAATTTGTCCCCGTCCCACTGTCCCAGCCTGATTAACACTGACTAACCAGAACCAACTTCGTTTGTGTTCCTAAACACGACGAAATAGTGTTAATCTTTTATCCAATTAGATTGCCCCTTCAGTAATTTTGATCAATAACATTGTAACTTGTCATTTAATTTTATATAATTGTACCAGCCAAAGAGGAGAATTTATCGAAAACAGTCTGTTCGCTGAAACTTTGTTTTTCATGAATACTGTGTTTACAAATGTACAGCTACACAGAAGTTTATATCAGGTTTCAGGTGCGTGACAGAATTGCAACGAACTAAGTTTTCGTGGCTTTACATTTGTGGAGCTAAGGTGCAATATGGCATAAATTGAGTGCTCTGGATACATGTTTTCCATGTATTTCTGGGATTTTTCTGACAGAATTTTCAAGTGAGGGAGGCGATTCGTATTTCCCTCACATCCAAATGCTAGGTGCTTTTGGACCATACTTAAAAAGTCAATCAGTGTGTAAACAAATTTTTAAGGGAGACTGTGTTTTTTTATGTAAAATAGCTGTCTAGCTCTTTCAGAAATTCCGGCTGTTGGTAGTGACATAAAATTGTTCATCATCGACGTTTACTAAATAAACAATAAGTAGTGTAGATTTAGCTCACCGAGATGAATACAGTTTGTTAAGATCATGCCAGCCATCCGTAAACGAGCTTTATTAAAAACAAGTTGCGATGGACCTCTTACCAATTGCATCGCAGACACAGTTGATACGAAAATTGAAATTTTATCAATATAGCACAATGAAGTTAGTTTGTATCACTCAGAAGTGGAGAGATACACCAAATAATAGACAAACCCACTACTAATCGGAAGTGACTATATTGACTGGAACCAACAAACACATTTCATCTGTTGAAGGAGGTGTTATTATATTTCCCGACTTTCATGTAAATTATGGTTCTAATTATTGTGACAGGTAGGGGTACATAAAATAAACTGGTAAGATGCATTGTATCAGAAAAGCCTGTACGTTTGCCGACATGGTTAGTGGGAAACTAGCCATGTGAATCGACTACATGTTTTGTAACAGTCAGTCATCAAATGTTGGAACACAGTGAGACGCCAGCAACCATGTGCATCCCAAATCGATCTTATCAATTCTATGGTGTTTCATTATTCGCTGCTTTGGTTTACTTCTTTTTCCAGTGTATAAACCATGAAACAGTTGGATAGGCACATCATTCATTGAGAACATTATAGCCAGTTCAGCACTGAAAACACATTTCGCATACCCATACAGCAAAACACCACACAAGCTGCATTGCCAGAAAATGTGCACGACAGAGTATATCTCGATGCAACAGTCATGTGCAAAACATTTGGACTAGAGAGAGAAGGTGGGTCAGATTTTGTTTGTTTAACCAGTGTAAAGTCAGTCAACTTTGAGTCCCATCCCATTCTAGTAAGCATGGCTCGTTGTAAACCTCCTAAAAAGATCAATAACTCTGGTGTTATTACTCCCTAATCAGCGGGGAAGTGGAATTCACAAGTTAATTTATTCAAAACTTGTTCAACGGGTCGTGAGTGCGATCACGACGTTTTACATGCAGCTACTATCTCGTGCTCTTTGACTGACACTAACTTTCCAGTAATTGTTCTTCCAAGAGTACATGCTAGCTGAGTTCCATCTGCTAAGTGTCTGCGTAATGATCTACTTCAAGTGCAGGTGAAACGGACACCCTAACTGGGAACAAGATTAAATCAATACTTCTGCGCAGCTAGCGAATGATTGCATGAAAACTTACATTCAGTACACTTCAATCTTTCTTAGCGACAGGGTCGTTCACTGACTTAAGTAGATTTCGAACGAAACTGGTAATGTTAAATATGAACTTAGTCACGGAAATGGATCAGGTGAAAAATGGCTACTTCAGCTACAAACGCAGACTAACAAATCTGATCAATAAACTGTAAAATAGTAAAAACAAAATGTGATGGGAAGACTATCACTATCGGAAGACAGGGTGTTCGGTGGATTTGAAGGGACGAAGCTTTTCACTCCAGGGACTAACAATCTTCTAACATAACAAGTACTCTAAATCTAGTCTACACATTAGGCTCTCTCAGACGACAACATACTGTACGACCTACTGTTAACTTAATGTTAGGATAGCCGAAAAAATAATAGACCGCAAACAATGGCTGTTTTCATTGCCTTCTCAACTACTGCCACCACTCTGAATTGCTATACTTTTACGTGCATGCACTGTCTAACTACCCACTAGCTCGGAGTGAATAAAACAAACCAGTGTTGCAATGGACGCTTCAACAAACATTGCTCGCATTTATCATTCATGTAAACCCATTTTTAATTCAAATGCCTAATTAACGTGATCAACAAAACCTTTTGGTCTATAGAAGAAACCAAATTGACAGGTTGAAAGTTCATTAAACGTTGAGCCAAGGAGTTATCATGACGCGCAAGCCGTAAGCTAATGATGATTCACAGATAATGAGCAATATTTCCGTTTATTCCACTCACACAGTGCTCCATAACCTCTATGTGAGTATCGATGGGTACGGAACTTTTATTCAGCAATTTCCAATTCCAAAAACCTCACGTAAAACCGATTCTGTCAGGTCCGTGCTTGTACATCAGCCGAACTAACAAATTACACAGAAAGTGAAAAGCCATCTAATACAACAAGGTTAGGTTTCTTAGAAATTTCAATCAATAGACAGTCCAACGACTACTATCAGACTGATGCAGGAACACTTACTTTAACGTAACATGGGCTAAAACTGAATGTATGGAAGAAGTTGTGCGCTTAATTGGAAACGATGTATGAATTTAACCTCAACTCAAAATCAATTTACAGAGTACAGTATCACAGGTAACATGCGATTAGTGGTTGTTGCTATTTATCTGTCACGCATACACAGGGTACCAGAGGAACATGTCCTATAAAAACTCCGCCTTGTGCTTTGGTAGATTGGGCAGATGGACCGAAAATCGTCTTAAGCGAATCCTAGAATTCTTTATGTTGTCAGTGGTCAGCGTAGCCTTAAATCCGACCACCTTGTCTCCTACACTAGTCGACCTTGATTCCGCGAGTACTCCGGAATGTCACTCTCTTGTCTACATTGGCTGAATCCATTGCGGAAGCGGCAAACACCGCATTCTTCTCTCGTACCAGCTAAAACCAGACAGAACGAACCAGCCACCGAGGACATGTAGATTCGACATACCGATAACTCCAAAGCATGGACTCAGGTGCGAAATTGAGAGTCTACATCGCAGGACTTGCCCGAAATAACAGGCATGTTAATTCAGCCGGGTTAGCGAATAATCCCACAACACCCCTCTAACCACAACCACGTTAGCCGAGGCACGGCTGTATGCGCATTTCAGGTCAAGTTGCTCGGCTCTACCGTCCCAGTATTTCGGCCTACATGGTCCGCAATCGATAACGCTTGGTCAATGACAGACGTCTCAGCGTTTCAGCGTATGGATGGCTGCGCTTGACTGGGAACTAGCATGCATCGATAAGTGCAAATGGACAAACTAAAAGTACATTTTCCTAACGGGTTGTGCTGCTGCGATAACTTTTTTCACGAAACGATGAGTAGCAAAAAGTTGCATGCAATAACGACACATTGAAAGATTACTAGATGATTGACCGAAAATTTACCGTTTGCCGACAAAATCGGAGGCACGTCATGCCGTATTTTTAGGTTTACCGTGACAAAGTTTTGTGGCGATGCTGCCAAGACGAGAAACGTCGCTTGGCCTTCCTCATTAACGCCAACATGTTCCACGTCCTGTCAACATGTGTTTGAAACATGTAACGTGACCATATTTTTCATACATGGGTGTCATATACGGGTGTCATGATGGAGGCAGCGTGTTGCGTTAGCAAGATCGATGTGGACATCTCGTTGGAAAATGTTGTCGAGATGGAGGTACTCTGTTCTCCAGATATCTGCTACAATCTGAGAAACGATGTATCCAAGGTACGACGGCCGTTTAGTTTGGGTCGATACGAAGCCCTATCATCATACAGGCTTTCGTTAAGTGATTACCACCTAGGATAACATTTCCATAAATGTGTGCACTGATCGAACTGGACGGATTAAGGGTGTAAAGCTTATACAAGTGTTGTGATTTTCGCAAATTGACTTCGCTAGGGCTTTACAGACTGTAAGTGCAAATGCTTCTGATGGCGGGTGAGAATCGATATCTTCAATGCACCGAAGGCATATCGAATGTATGGATTCTGGGGCGTAGTTCGTTCCGCACATGTCTGTCTGTCTGACTCTGGTTAGGTTGAGTTATGTTGGATCGCCCTCTTCCTAGTTCTGTTTACTGGACAGCAGCCCCGTACAGTTTGATCCACATGAGTTTACCATGCTGGAACCCGCTCATACTGTGGGACTGCAAGAAAGAGGACAGTGTTTCGTTCTGAAGGGGAAAATGCTGATACTGAGATCGTTTTTGTACCCGCAAGTCAACATTATCCTGATGCAAAGGTAAAGCGAAAATAAATTACTAGTGCATGAGTTTACATGAGATGCGCAAAAATGTTCCCCGCTAGTTTGCTCAAACAAAAGCATTTTTATTAGGCATGATGGTCCCATACGTTGCAGGGTAGTCCTAGAGATTTTTTCGCATTCCAAGACTATGGCCATTTTGAGTTTTTCTAGTGTTTGTGGACGTTCCTTGTTGACCCTGTGTTTGAGGTAGCCCAGAGAAAAAATTCGACGGGGTAATATCTGGCGACCATGACCGATCCACCATAATCTGATTGTTTCATCCAAATATTCTCGTGCACATAGTGCATAATATGGTGTTGTGCCATCTTATTGAAGCTGTTCCGGAGCTAACACAATATTTTGTTGCAGCTTTGGGAAGTGGGTATTCCCTGAATTGTAAGTAATTATTGGAATAGAGGTTTTACTTGTAATTTGTTTTTATCACAGAATAAAGACGCTACAGTCCGTCTTCCAGAAAGCCACGTCCAAACCATACGTTTCAGGCTAAGCTGACATCGGGTTAAAGCGAACACTCTGAGGTTATTGATGTATCAGAAACGCCGTTTCTGTATGAATCTATTCAGATAGGATATTGTTTCCTCAAAACAGACTGTCATCAGCCGTCGGACTGATTTACAGCTAACTGATCGCGTACCCACATTCCTTACGTCAAATTTGCTAATGGTCTCCTCCGCCCTTTAACAACAGGTCACATACATGAAAGCCAGTTAAATAAGCTGTTTAGCTGTCTTCCTTACGGTTCCAGTATAACAAAATCGTCCAGACAAGTGTGTGAAAGACTGCTGTTCGACAAACTGAACTGAGAAAGGCTTCACCCAACATAACCCGACAAAAAAGGGGTCACAGAGAGAGAGAGAGTGAGAGAGAACGAACTAGTCATGCTAATGTGTTAAACCGATCCGCTTGGATAAGGAGAACACGAGGCGGTATGACAACAAGTATTTCGTGTATCGATTGGTCCGATGGTACAACCATATAAGCAATGGATAACAAAAGGCAAACGACCAATAACTAACTGACAAATCGGCAAGCACTTGTACGAATGATCGGCTAATTTATTGCATGACTTATCTGGACGAATGATTGTGTGGGCGTGTAAGCGCGAAACTGCCTATCCCATTCCGATCCAACAGAAGGCACACGAGTCAGGCGGTAAAGTGAAATTATCGAGTCTAATTCGTATTCGAAAGCACTTGAATTTATAGTTTGTATAAACCCAGAGAGGTGGATTTTTGAAAAACCACTATCCGTGTAGGATGTATTTTGTGCCCTTACTTCGAACCAGTTCGATAAGTAGACATATTTTATCACATGTTGGAAGTATAGTGGTCAAGACGCGTTACAGAATAAACTAAGTAAATGCGAGTGTACCTTACTAGGTTATCGGTGAAAATGAAACAAACGATTGAGACGAAAAAGTTACAAGGTTCCAGCGAGTTACGGTACTCAAAAGGATTTGACTCACAGGAAGGTGTTCACGAGTGTTCGAGATGACCATCACACCATTCGAAATTACCCATGTCCGGAAGTGGGTAATATCACGAAATTACCGCGGACCGCTGGAGCGCGATCCGGGATGCGACGATGTTCGTAGTACAATGAAGCTAAAAAATTGGATGATAGTTCCGTGTAGTATCGTCAAACGACTATGTAACGGAGAGAAGAGCAGACCGACCTGCACAAAATTTGTATTGTATTGCAAGGTCATTATTATTCATTCCAACGACATACAAAGGTGATACAAAGGGTTGTTGTACAGACACTAAGCATTGTTTGTAAACAAAAATTAGGAAGTCTCTACAGAAGTGTCTTGTGTTGACACTAACAAGATGGCTCTCATCAAGTGCAAAATTCGTTGTTCTGCACAAGGCAAATTTATGGGGGATATCGCAACCCAACCTGGGGAACATTTTTGAACTACTTGTCCACGTCGATCCCAATAACGCATCAAGTTGCATCCATACTAACATTAATTTATAATTAAAATGGGAGGAAAAATACTGATGTGAAGTGGATTTGGTTCAATAACAAGACCACAGAATTGACAGTTTTTCAGCAACGCTTAGCGCTTTGACACCACGGCTAAGAAATGTCGCGTCAGAGTTTAGGAATGGTACGGTAGAATTAAGGACTAAATATGGTGTCCCAAGTTTTCAGGGAAATTTGTTGAGTTCAGATCAACCATTTACTGTGTCGTTATTGAATACAATTTCATGTTATCCGTCGTTTGGTGAAAAGATCATCGTGATCGCATGCTCGTTGAGGAATTATCGTGTCTTTACAGTCTGTTTACATGCTTCGATGAATACTGATTCCGAACCCCACGCGGTCTTCTAAACGTTGAGATGTTTATTGACAAACTTTTCAACAACCGGTTGTCATTGACCCTGGACCGTCGTGGCCAAAAATCAAGGAGGATGGAGCAGAGCGACTTGAGTTCAATTGCACCTACACCCCTGCGCCGGCAAGCATGCCTGTGATTACAGTGGTGTTTCGGGGCTGTTGGCAAATCCTAGACGGTTAGGAGGTCTGTTTTAAGGTGAGCTGTTTAAGTGAGTCTATCACCAGAAAATCCGTGGCGCGTGGTTTGAACTACGGACTGGGAAACCGAGTTTGCGATTGTGGAACGATCATATAGACAAGTCAGTTGTTTCTGCAATACAAACCTGCTATCGGTGGTGCGTCGCATGTCATCGTCATAGCGACGTATTCTTACCAACCGATCTCAAATGACGAATAATTCTGTTGGCGCTGACTTATAGACCCACCTTTGTTGTAACTACTAACACCTCAATCTCGTCTTTTTTGACATACTAGGCGGTCCCCAAGTAAATATCTGAAATCTTCAAGTTAGAAATTTTCATCTTTGATTTCCGCATGCCAGCAGTTTTCAGATAACATGAGCTCACCCTAGTTGACATACTCACTAAATTGGGTAAAAACTTTACCAATGAAGGATCAGATGTCTTTATTTAAATGCATTTCTAAATACCTTTTCGTGGCTGTTCTCTCGCGGAGCGTTCAGATGTAGCGGTTCATACAGTCTGGTCACGTCAATGGGTTGACAATCCAGATGGACAAACAAGAAAACGTATGAAAGATAACTAACAAAGAATTGGGTTGATGTTCGCCAGATCATCTTCGACGTCAGGACAAACAACTTGGCTTCAGTTTCACCCGCAATTCGACTTCCGTTTTCATAGTGACGTACTTTACTGGATGGCACTTATCGCCATGTAAACCGCGAGGTCTTGTAAACTTAGGGTAGCTCGTCTGAAATACACCAGGCCGGATTTTCATCCGCTTTTGACTTCGTTTATCACTCGCGTTACAAAGGTGTTATTTTCAGCTATTCGAGATTACTAAGAGTCATTGCCGGCATACATCGCTACGTTATTGGACAAATGGTTGTACACCGGGAAGAGATGGCTATTCGCGGTACGAGACGGGCAACTGTATATTTAGACGACAGTGGGATGCAGTGTGTTTTGATGACTCTGATGAGCATGGTACCGTAGTAGTGTGGACATTATCGCCGTTATTTCTGTTTGTTGGTGTTGTTATTACCAAGGGGTTGATTGAATTTTCTATCCGACCATCTCTTTGCATATAACGATATACATATATGCATATAAAGTAAATCATTGATTAAGTCACAACGAGTTGAAACCAAAAGAGTTATCGGTTTCGCAACGTTTCGGCCCTCTCGGAGAGCTTTTATCTTGCGATTTAAATCAGAAAATTCACATTGTACAAGCCCCAGATGAGGTAGTCATCAACTGGCATGTGTTTGTGTGTTTAACATGCGGTGTGTAGATAGGCTACCAATAGGATGTAAGGGTTCACGGTTCAGCTGAGCTCACCACATGACGATCCCAGGTGCAAACAACGGTAGATACTTATTGTGTTGTGTGTCAGTGTGTGTCCATTGTTGCGTTTAATCTACATACGGGAAGTCGTTTGGAGTCATGTGGGTGACAGGGGTGCCGTAAACCATCCCTGTACGGTGTCACTGTTGTGTATCCAGTAAATCCGGCCAAACAACTGACAATTCCAGGCCATCTGATCGATCCATCGCATTTTGGTATACTGGCGATCAGCAAGGTTTCTGTCAGTAGACGTGCTGTGTAGTTACGGAAACCACCTTTTAGCAGAGTCGGATGGTCGAAATCAACTCGATGTTGGTTGGGAATCGCGTGTGCAGCAAAGACTGAATAATGTTCTAACTTCAGGAGTTGCTGAGAGTCGGCAGGAGGCTCCTTAATACACCTGACGTATTCTCTAGTGGATACTCCCAGTTGCCGGACGGTCTGTCCAAGGTATGGAGCTTCACAGTCTCTACATTTAACCCGGTAAACTGTCTGATTGCTCCAGCATTGTTCGTTTGTACTTTGAGTGGACTAACGTGCTAGTGGCTTTAAATGCCACTCTGATTGAGGACCCGTCTGTACGGAATAACGATAGTCGATAACCAGTCCCTGGACTCGTTGATCTGGTTACAAGGTAGCTGCCGAATTAGACGTAGAATCTTGACACAGTAACCGTTGACTTTCAGTGTCGACGTTACAGTCTTGTATTCCTTCGATCGTTCGTTCTCGGAACTGGTTGATAACGGGGCCCTGTGAAACAAACGGGATGAGATTGTCTTCTTGGTGCACATGGGATGTTCTGAGCTAAAGGAAGGGCACCGTTAGAATGGGTGTCCTTTCTGTGCACGACTGTGTCAAGGTTACCGTCGGCTCTTCTGTGTATTCTATAGCCTAGAAAAATCAGCTCATGGTCCACTGATTAGCGTTCAGTTGTAGTGTGAATCTTTTCGAAAACGGTTGACTGCAACGTCTGTGGGGAGGCAAAAGCTGGAACGAAAGATTTGTTCTAACAGAGCGAACGATTCCGACAGAAGGAGAGAACGTTATTGGGTACTTCTGAACTGTGAGAAAAAAAATGTTAGGGTAACGCAGAATAGGGTGGCGGAAACACTAAAAGACCATCGAAGTTTTTGGGAACGACACAAATTGCTAATGGAAAGACAAACTAATAACCGTTTATTCCTACATGTATTGGACTAAGTCTGTGAGGAATTCCAACCGGATTTGCAAAGACCTGTTACACAAACAAGCATTATCGAAAATCTAGTAAAGTACAAAAGATAGATTAGCTGTGTGCAACATTGCTCTTGTTATCTGGAAATCAACTTGTAGGCAAAATGGTTAAAACTATTATAAACACGAGGCTACCGTCCCCGTTGAAGAGCTGTGAAGAATTTGATTGATACCAGTCAACTAAGACCCGTATTTGAGCGGAACGTACGCATTTACATAAAATTTTCTGCAGGTCCACTTAGAAATAAAGCACAGTACAATTGTTTTTTCGCTGACAATTGGCTTATCCTTGTCATGACCGGGACTTAAACTCTCATCTAAGTTCGAATGAAGTAGATATACTGACCATCGCGAACTGACAACATATTGGTATAACCTCAGTTCCACCTCCCAACATCATAATCACCATGAGGTCGTCGATAAGCAAAGTGGCCTATCGTTTGCAGTGTAGTTTGCGTGCTCTTATCCACTGCTTCTATAGTCTATTTTCATCGAGATCAAGCGCTCACATTTAGTCGATCATTCATGCTGAAGTTAGACTGTAACTACTGTAGTTGTCACAGTAAGGTTTAACCAGCGGTATTGCTACTCAGGTACCTGCACGTCATTTGAACAAAACTGCATTGTTTTCATTCTCATTTAACAACACCGACTTGACCGGTAGTTGTTGGAGGGTGGGGTGATGAGAACTAGATTAGAAGCGATAGTTGATGGAACATTGTATTATTGAGCAACTGGTATTCGTCAGCGACCGTGTAAGTAACCGGTACCAAGACAGCAGAAATAAGGAATCTCTTTATTTTGGTCGGGTGGATTAAAAAATAGCACTCTGTGCATAGGTTCATAACACCATGGGTTACTACAACAAATAAAGAGCAAAACTGTAAGCGTTTTTCAGATGGCATATGTCGTCAAGTAGGACGGCGAAATTTTCTGTCGTCGAGAGTGTTTAATGATAAAACAATTTACATCGAAGCGATCCACGGGAGAATAACACTCAGAGGGCTGAACTCAATTATAACAGGTGATCAAATCAATTCTTCAGACGACACCCCATAGACAATCAAGTGGGGGGAAAGCTAATCGATGATAAGCTTTCCTTGGTCGACTTACAGTGAGTTAATTTTGTTTTGAAAGCAAATTGAAAAGCGAACATTGGTATACTTTGTACTTACTCGTACGCTTCCATTTCCAACAGTTCTCCCGATAAGTTATATTTCTGAGTAGTTAGTTACTACTCACCTCATGTGATTTCGTTCTCTTTCACGCCAGTGAGGACTTGAAATGAGCTGCCCGTTTACCTTAGTTACGACCTAGTCAGTCTTGAAGACCGCCACCAGTGGATTATTCTGTATATTTTAACCCCATCGTCACAATGGTTATCGAGTCGAATAAAGGCAAATAATGGGGCTACTGGAATTATCCTACCGTTCAAACGACAGCACTCGAGAACTACTCTCTACAAAGTGGTTCATTAATGAATCAACAGAAAAAGGATGGTGTGCTGGATGTGCCGACACATATTTTGTTTTTATGTTACATCGGCGCTCAGTTTTCACCGCATACATTATTAAGCATTAAAACCGCAGGTCCATGTAACATACTTTTAAGATAATAGGTACACAACCGAGCCGTATGACAACAACTTTCCAAGAGAAACATCATTAAGTTAGTCTCATGGAGCCATTAAAAGTGGAGTGTTTATCCTACTTTATCATTGCAGTTTCACTCCGTCTATAACGATTATGTAAGGGGCAGATAATATGCACCCGAGTATTGCCCGTTGGATCTCTCAAGCTGAGGACTATCTACGGTTGCAACCGGCTCTTCACCATACGGGGGCGGTCGCAATCAACTATGCTCATTTTAGACCCACTGTTACCGTGAGCCAAAAATACAAGAAACAGGAGCATGTTTTATCCAGTGGAAGGAAGTAAAAACATAACAAATAAAAACACTTTCATGCTCAAAACAATAATCCTGGAACGGTAAAGGCGTCAACGATAGTTTGATTCGTACAAAGCCCCAGTTTCCTCTGGGTTGCTGTTTAGTGTCCTTTCTTGCATTTATGCCCATCACTTCCTTACATTCATATGCACATGACTACCCACCGACCATCAACATTGCTAGGCAATTCTAGTGGTAAACAGCTTATATGTAAGGATTTTACGGTCATTCATACAAACACTTATGACTGCAGCGGAACCACGTGATACTCTACTGAATCTAGTCGGATGGTAAGATGTATCACGTTCGTGTGTCATAGTAGTAAATTTAAGTACGGTCTTACTGTTTTCGACAACTTTCGAGTTCCAGGCAATTTATTAAACACAGACGTACCTAACAGAGATTTATCTCTGTAGATATCTCTGTAGATGAATTTAGTCGAGTGACAGAAGTGAGTTACGTTCACGTTCGACATAAACCTATGCTACTGTAACTGAACAAGTAGGGTATTAGTTGTGTGCGAAATTAAAGTAAACAAGCCTTGGCAGTTGCAGAACTACCTCCTGGCTGTCCTCATTACCTGGTTATTCCAGCAGAAAAATCAATCGAATTTCTTTTATGATACTTCCTCTGTTAATCCATACAATGGCTTCCCTAACAAATAATTCAATCCCAATCTACGTCTATTCTATGGTCACATACACCCGTGTGCATATATCACCGATCCCTTATATTCAGTGCTCGTATTCTCACGCAACACTTCCCGTTTTATGATGTCGGTAGACAATGACTACGGAATTCGCCAGACGGAAAAGGGTTTTTGACTTACTGAGCTCCGGGGATTTCTTTTTCACTAAACGAATCATTGGTTAATGCAGATTTGACCCACAATACGAATCACCGATCGGTTATTAAATATTTATTTCGATCTTTGCCATGACGATTTTCATTACCCTATAGTCTACAAGCTTATCGATTGTATCAGAAGTTTATACGCGCCATTGTAACGACTGCTGTGGAGTTGATTGGATATCTACTCACCGTTTGTTTATGTGCGGTAGCAACTTGTGCTGCTTTTAATCCAATACTTAATAGTAAGCTTTATTTCTGTTTCGGCCGTTCAAAAGTTCAGCCCGTTATCGCTTGAAGCCCTCAAAGGAACACCGTGTTTGTACAAACCCTCTATCTGCCGTAGTAAATTATTTCACAGCCACTTGAAACCCGAGCAAACGTGAGTCACTTGACATCGATGAATGGGTGTCTCATGACAAGCACCTGTGACACTCTAATTCACCCATCGACAGTTCCACCCTCCCCCATTAAATTGTGATCTTCATCACTTCTGTGATTTTCAATAACATATTTGGTTCGTTGTAACTTTTATATATAACCCTAGGTAATTGTAAGAGACTGAAGAGAATTACCGGATACAGCTGTTTGCAAAATTGACCTTTTATGAATTCCACGGGAATCCAGACTGAACACAGTGCCTAGTGAAAAAGTGACACAATGCACACAAAAATATATCTGTACATAGATCGTATTACTGCTGTGTGTATTACACTTGGGGACTAGCAGGTAAATAAACATCCAAATCGCCTTTCTGTCGTTAACTTGTGTTGAACTAACGAAGAATCAAAATACGGAATATGTACGGAAGTGAATGCAGGCTGGGGCCCCTTAGATAACACTGAGTTCCACGGGTCCTACTGTTAGGTTATTGACCACTTTACTGGATTTTACATCCGATACCTATTGAAGTGCAGAATATCCACACTGGTACTGTTGACCAAAAAGCAAACCATAAAGTAGCCTTTGTGAACTGGTAAACTAAACTTCCATTTTTCCTCGGTTATTCTGTTCGTGATTCACTTAGTGCTTTTGGTAGAGTAGACTATTCTAGTTCATTCTGGATCAAAAGGTTAGATTCACGAATCCAACATTCTAGATTTATTTGAGTACGTGCACGTATCCCATTCGGTGTCAATTGTTTAGGGTTCTCGAAGATTACAACGTAACTTCAACAGACCGCAGATGAGCATTGGTGCACTGTTGACCGTCTACTTACAATAAACCTGATTAACTGCTTAGTTTTAATGCCAGCCACTTGCAAAACCGTTACAGAATCCAGCCAGAATTTCTGACTAGTTTTAAGTACAGTCCCTCCATACCCTAAGTGCCTATAGGTGGAACAACTGCAGTTGTTGATTTCTTGCGAGTTAACCAGTTAAACACGGGGCCCCTAACCAACACAGAACACGGCAAAGAGAGTTGCGAGATGTTAACATTTCGTTTATTGTCATCGGTCGCTCAAAAAACCTCTGATTATATATAAAGTTGCACGACAACACCAACAGCAATTAAACAGGGTTAACCAGGGTTAATTTCATGGCAACGATAGTGATTGAGTCAGTGCCGAAGCTGGTGGTATTCACTGAAGCCATTCTAATCAAACAGCGTGGATCACTTCTGTGCGCTCACAAAGAGCTGGCTCAATAAGCATCGTTGCTGTGGGATTGCTCCTGGTTTTGTTAATTCACGTCATGTTTAAGTGATATTCATGTTGCCGTGCGCCCATAATGTATAATCAGTAGTTTTATATGTGCGACTTGCGGGAATAAACGGAATGTTAACATTTATCATTTGTCTTTCGCCGCGTTGATGAACTGAATGTTGTGAGATGGGACACGCGACTCTTCTACCATAGTTATTAAGCCACGTCTAAACTATATATACAAGGCTCAGCCTTGAAACACCTGAGAAAGCTTTAAACTTCATGTCAACATCAGTGAACTTCTTTGGTTTAACGGGTCGCAAAATATGCGTTCACCCCAACGAAATGCACATCGATTTGCATCCTGGTCCTTATTTTTTAACAGACGACTTCAGCAGTATTGTTGTGAGGCAAGAACATAGATGACATAAGGGTTATTTATTCAGGAAAGCAACACGTGTTATGCGTTTCAACAAGACAACAAAAAAACACTCATCTGCGCACGATACTGGGTCCAGGCCGTCGCGATTACCACATACTCCAATGCTCAGTTTCTTTATGTTCATTTACGTACCAAAAACCATTTCATGTGATGCTGCACTCTGATGTTCCTTCTCGTATTTTTCCCGCGAATACTTTAATGTCAAAATATATGCGCTGGCCCCACTGCTGAACACCAGCGTTGTCAGTGGCATAGCACACACGCTCATCCTTATTACAGCAGTTTAGTTTGAAGTAATGTTAGATTGTTACATCCCATGGATTATTAAATGTAAGTTAAAAGAAGGCTCCCTGAATAAACGCATTAACGGGCTTCGTTCAGTGGATGACGGTATAACTGCCATGGAGTTTTAGCCCCATAACAAAGTTGAGTGCAACTAATTAGGTCTCAGGCTACAGTGCACGGACTAGGTGGAAATCAGGTCAGTTGGCTGAACAGGCAGTGTTTGCATGTCGTTACTCATCCACTTATCTAAAGTGGATCCGCCTCTAGACAGCCTCACTGTAAACTGAGAAACTAGACTTTTCCACTGTGTTACACCTGAACAGAGAATAATCAACTTAAAAACTCGTCTTCAACCCGGCCGATGTTGATTTGAGACATTCAACGATTTAATAATCTTAGATGATTTAATAATCCATTTTCTGGTCGAGTTTGAAACTGTCTCAATTAGGAGATTTCGCTTTAAACTGCAGGACTGTCATGCAAATTTTACTCGGTTCTCCCTGAAATTGTCCGTTAATCGATCACGAAGATCGTCGACGGTCCACGTTCCTTTTAGACATCCTTATTTGACGAAATATGGCTTCGTAGTTGGCCACCACTGCAATATACTGCACCCAGAAACGTGGGCTGGCACCAACTAAACTGTTGATTGGGTCGAGTCCCTCCAGCAGTTATTGATTTGGGGATGTACTTTGTCAAACTCCTGCACAGTCGAATACCGCTCCGGCCCGCCCAACATTTTCAGACGCGTAAGGATCTGGTGAGCGGTATACCAGGTACGATTATCTCAGTTTACAGGTTCAGTAATTCTCTCCACGCACAATCATCTTCTTTTGTAGCATATAACGTGATCTTCCATAAACTCTGTCTTTAGTGACAGTGACCTCCGGTACGCAACTGGGTGTGTCATGTCAGAAAAGTGTAGCTGGCAGTCTAGCTACGAGCGGCGTTTTACGATAAATTATCTGATTCTTTCTAGTGCCGCTTTATCTTCGACAGACATTGCCGAGTGACAACTATTTGATTCCTTAACTTCCAAGAAGGCAGAACTTGTGTTCAGTTTAGTGAATATATCTTTGGTACATCTCCCTTATTTCTGCTGCACTAACGTAACTTGTTACGATCGACCCAAAATTGTGCGCATCAAAAACGGCTCCGCTGAATTTACGCATCGTTGTTTGTGGGGTTTAGGAGTCTATGATGTGTTCACTGCTGTCACAACTCCGCTCTTATGACCGGTAATCAGGAAATTGTATATCTTCCAGAGGCTTCTAAAGTGTGGGCTGTTATGAGGATTATACTACTCCTTGGACAAAGGAAATTTTCTTTAAAGAACGCATCTGTTTCTCTTACGTATGTTCGCCACTATCGAACCGATATTAACCAGTTTCTGTTAGGTCTGTAAGAAAATAATACCCTTTATTTTCAGTTGGATCATTAGGCAAAGATAGCTTGACCCGCAAATGTAACACTCGCAACAGTTGTCCATTGATAACAGTTGAGTCAGACCGTAGTATAGCATCCCGTTAGTTACTGTCGTTCTATTAGAACAGGCAACCCGAAATTACAACCAAAACTAATCAACTGTTGAAAGTGATTGTCACGTCCACTGTAGCTCACTGCTTGTTCGTGACGTGGCAGTAGGTGATGTTTAAATTGGTTGCCACCCAGTCCGCACCTATTCCTCGACTTTGATCTCATAGAAGTGTGGTTGAATTTAAGACATAGATCGCAAAAATCTTTGCTCGAGAGTGTCGATAGCCATCCAGTTGTGCTCATGGCTACAAATGATAGACACTGAACCATGAAGTACTCACCTTCACCTACAAGCCAAGCTTAAACGTAATTTGAACATTGTTTGTCCATTATGTGAGTAAGAATTTGCGCTATGCGGTGTCTATGGGTATCAGGTTGTTCCATCTTACAGACGCCACCACAACTTTGGCTTTGTTGTCCTTCATACATGGTTCGCGCGTCGCTACTTGCACATAATTCCAAAGGAAGTTAAACAAATCACCAACAGTGGATTCCTGAAGTATTCGAAGTATTTCGGGAGCTTTTCTAACTGAAGAACACAAGGTGGTGATCTGAATATTGCAGTCACAGTTACCAAAACACTTAGATCTGTCGTGTGCTACATTCAGTGCAAAGTATCAAAGCCAGCAGCCGTATGCGATGCTATTTTATTCAGTGTGTCCGAAATGTTTGCAATCGTAATAGGTCCACCGTTTAGATGATCAATACAAGCCAGAGCTTTCAGGTACCGGTGATAGAAAATTGCTCAAGGTGTTTCCAGAACATCCGGAAAACCATCTTTCCACTCTAATGTAGCATCCCTTTCGACAACCTCTTTAGCTTCACCACCGTAGTAATAAATCAGGTAGGGTTAATCGAGTTGCAGGACCTCGTGCAGCCTTCAACACTAGATTGAAAACTATGAATAAACAACTAATATTGCTTTGTATTAACAACGAATACAAATGTATCTCTTTTTTGGGGACTCGATGGTGAACTCTGTACTCAGGCACGGTTGTTTCCGTCTCGCTAGTAGTTTAAGAACGCTACTGCAAATTCTCGAAGATTTCCGAAACCGCTGGGTTAGTCACTGCTTTATTGACTGTAATTTCGCCGGAATTTTTGGAGTGGACAAAAAAATCGAAATTTCCTTTCGGGTTTCATCACTAATAGGCCAAGGAAAGTGGACAGGCCGTAAGCTTGCTGAAGGTAATTTATTGCCCACTTGTCATTTAATCTGTTTGCATGCATGTGCATTGGAATTCTTCTGGGTAGTAACGGTCAAAGTCGGTTTAGCTTGAGGGGAATTTCCTGGCCAATCTGTTCACAGTAGCAGTACTGGCGTTGATCAGCAGTAAAAAGTAACTTCCTTTCATTCAGTGACCGGCTGTCACATAGAATCGAATAAAGTGGGTTTTGCATCAATATGTTCAAGCACTGGTTTGTGATTTCTCACTAGGGGAACCATCCCGCAAATTGCCGCAAACAAATAATATTCCAAACCCGTTGTATCATGTCCGCCTTAGGGCCTCTCCAACCAGGATGGTGAAATTCATGGATTTGATAAAGGCGTTCTCCTGACAAGCTAAACAACCACCCAACCAGCGAGAAAACGACCTACAGCCACTGCCCATCTTACAGATAAGTGGACACAAAAACCAATCGAGCCTGGGTATCGGACGCTAAATTTCCATGCGTGCGGTAGGCTGGGCGACAAAGAAGCAACCACATCGTACCATCATCATCAACATCATAGACAACAATTAATCCGTGGTTCACACTGATGCTTAACTGCCACACAACCACGAAGGAAGAAAAAGGAAAGAAAGAAAAACCTGTGTGAAAAAAGGATATAAAATGAGGGGGAGGGAATGGACCTAACTGCTAAAAATAGCTACGTCGATATTCAAGCACACAAAATCAAATTGCCCACACCTTGCAAACAAACAACCAAGCTGTAAGTGAAAGTTAGGCGTCATTAACAAGACAGCTTCCTTATGGCTTTTACTTTCCCGCGTCATTAAATACATCCACTTTACAGACAACTCGGCCAAACAACGACAACATTCAAGCCACTGAGCTCGATTGGCCGCCATCTCATCTAACGTCTCAAGCCATCGACTCTGCGAGTCGCGAAGGTCCCAACCTGGGAGACGAACCCAATCTACAATGACCAACCCCCTCGTGAACGATTTCATCTGTCTACGCCAGGTCATCATCCGTCCACCTCACACCTTATGCCAGTCGGTCGCAGCGTCGGCAAACAGTGCTCGGTGTAGCAGACGACTAGCTGGCCTTCTTGGTACGTGACCTAACCACCTAAGTCTGCGCAAATGTAGTGACTGA
>LUCH01000851.1:90770-116012 GCA_013368495.1 Paragonimus heterotremus | reverse complement strand
TGCCGTGAAGTAATACAGTCCTCACTGTTGTCTGATATACGCGAAACTTAAGTTTCATGGAAATACCTGTCTGTCGCCATATGTGTCACCGATTAGCGAACACCGCCCTAGCCTTGGACATACGCGCCTCTATTCCATTCCCTACACCTCCACCTCCGCCGCCGCCACTGATGCAGCTTTCCAGATATACAAATCGGTCAACAACCTTCATGAGTTCGTTATCTAACATTAAATCTACGTAATTACAGCAAACTTGCAGAAGCAATTTGCATTTTGGGGCTGCAAAGCGCATTTGAAAGCGTTGCTTGTGCCGGTTGAAAGTTGTCAACCAGCAACACCTTGTCATCATCGTAGTCGAGGTCAGTCAGCCTTCCACCGGGTGGAAGGTCCACACCGGCAACATTTGAGTGCCGCAGGCAGTCCTCCATTATTTCGTCCATGACGAAATTGAACAAAAATGGTGAAAGTGAACAGCCATGACGTACGCCGCTCACGGTGCTGAAACTGTCAGACAGTTCACTGTAAATCTTAACCTGAACGGAAGAATAGGAATAAAGCTCAAACAGTCTGTTCACATATTTGGTCGGTACACCTTTGCGTTTAAGCGACTCTAAAAATCTAGGTCAATCCACCGAATCGAACGCGCCTTTACAGTCGAATAAGACGGCTACTGCTGGCCATCGGTACACAGGACGCTGCTCCAGAATTTGACGAAGAGTGAAAATGTGATCTATACATCCCAGCCCAGGGCGAAACCTTGCCTGTTCTTCTCTAATGTTTACCTCCCGAGCTGCAGTGAGTCGACGACTTATAATGGATGTCAGAACCCTTGAAATTACTGGAGTCGAACTAATACTTTTATGGTTTTCGTAAGAGTTCCTGATACCCTTTTTGAAGATAAGAACTATTATCGCGTGACCCCAACAAGGAGAGATGGTCTCCGTCGTCCACACAAGTAGAAACAGCTGAGTCAGGGCAACTACATACGCCTTTCCACCCTCTTCGAAAAGTACCAGCACGAGATCATCTGGACAAGCGGCCCTATTACATTTGAGAACCGAGATGCAGTTGCGTACCTCAGTCTCAGTGGGTGGTTCCAAATCTACCGACCAGGGTTCTACATCACAAGTTTGTGGCGGCAACACAATGGAAACAGGAGGCCAGATAAATTGTTCCTCAAAGTGTTCCGCCCAACGCTCTAACCTTCTGGACTTATTATTGAGTGTGCCATCTACCTCACTGATAGCGTCACTGACAGATGTTCGGCTGGGACCAGTAGCACGGATCAGCCTAAAGAGTTTGCCGATGTTCCCTGGGGCAAAAGCGGTTTCCATTTCCTCAACTTTTTCCACTAACTAAGTTTCACGATCAGCTTTTAGACTACATTGCAGTTTCCTATCTATTGGCCTGCTTGGTATGAGTGACTTTGTCAATGTGGTGGCCACACTGTCCAGCTTGGCCCAAGGGTCACACTACGTCAAGGTCCAGTCTAGCTGTGACAGCGAATGAGAACGTGTGAAAGCGAAACAATTCATACTGCAATTATTAGAGTAGTCAAGTCGATTAAATATACGAAGTGACCAGATTTATAAGACTGTGAGGAATGATATCAATTGAGAACTGAATTGCATACCAAATAGTTTACAAACATGGTATGGAATCAGTCAGAATTCACGACTATACACAGTCCATCTAGGCAGCTGTTGATGGTTTACTCGGATAAAACTGGTTCTGTGCATACATAAGCAACGGTTAGCAAATTATACAACTTACAACCAAATGCACTCTCAAAACGGAATTTAACCATCAGCAAGTATTACTCAGTAATATGGTGGCGTAAACAATCCAACAGCGCGGTATGAAATAAACAAAAAGAGGAGTTCAAATAAGAGTTCGCTATAGGTTACAGAATATGGTACGTCTATACAGATTATGTTACGTGTACTAATGTGATAAATGTCCGGCCAGTAGTTGGTGTAATCAATGCATGGGGATATATATATATATATATATATATATATATATATATATAAATGACCTATAGTACGGTATTTTGACCAGTGGGGTATAGGTATAGGAGCAATTGGGATTGAAGTGCGGACGGTCCGCCGTGGTCGTACAGCGAGGCGGTAACCCCGCGGGACGGGGTATGGAGATTCGGTTGTTCCAACCTTCTGGTAGACGTTCTGCCGTCGCGCTCTCAACTTCACTTGTAGTAATCGGAACACAAATTTCATTTATTCTGACCAGAATCAACACCTAGCAATCCTTCTTAAAAAATGTAATGCATAATATTATTCGAACTTCGCGTTAACCTGTATTACCTGAGCCAGAAACGTCCGCCGATCGGTCTGTTTAGTACACGGTGGCAAACGACTGAGTGACTCGGTTGGGTGGGCAGGTATATTTCGGCTGTTAACGGTGGTTAAACGTCAGATTGTCCGAAAGCAGATTAACGTCTTCTTTTGTCAGACCAACTATGGAATCTCCAAATCTACCGGCCCACCTGCATCCCATAGAATCCTCTGTCGCAACGTCTCCCAGTACCTAAAATGGTAGGTTCTGATTGAGTGCGAACGTAAAGAGTAAGCTTGCGTCAAATTTTTTGGATGATGCTACATATATTAAATTGTATTGCTTTACCGTTGTTGCAATCCATATCGGCCGCAGTGTTTCATCTGACCACATGACATCTAACGGCGCCCTTAGTGTCTGCCTTCCCTCACAGCGGAACAGTGGACTGACTGAGTGATACCTGTCTGTTGGGGCCCTTCACGTTTGCGATCAACAACAGGAAGAGCGATATAAGACAAGCGCTCCTTAGAACGGAATAATAAGTGTAACTCTAGTGGAAGCTGATTACTGGCCTGAACAGACGTGAACACTCGACAAAACCAGATATATCCGCCAGTAATCATTTAATGTGATGATCAAACGACGATGTGTATCGACTGGTAAGACCAAACGCGACGACCAATACCGCGTAACTAATTGGCACACGCGAAGCAACCAACAAACCCAGCGACACCAATGATTGCAGAATGAATAATAAGAACACAGTATAAACGGCACACCATCCAATTAGACAGAGCGAGACATCTACCACTGAAGATAGGCGATCGAGTCAGTCAGTAGACTCGAATGCTGATCACAAATAAAGCTGCTGTTTGTAATACTTTGGATTTTGATTGGAGTCCATTGTTGTTTTTGATTTCACAGAAGGTCATTCGGCATGGTATCAGAAGACAAGAATATTCCATCAAGTATGAGTCAACTTTAGGACAGACCGAATGATGACATACTGTTTTAGCCCTTTTTAACTTCACTTCTGTGTTCTGTTCTATACATTGTGAAATGCCTGCTTAGAGGTTTTCATCCTGAGGTTACTGGAGACCACAGTCAACTAGATGACATTCGGAATGATTGTCCGTCGTGTTGTTCAGTCTGAGGCATTCACATTCTCGACTGTTAATTCTTACGCAGGTTTCGAAAACGCCAATTTTCACTAATTTTGGATATTGATATCGATCAACGAATAATCAGGACAGCCTCCCAAACACGTCGGCTGGAATCTGCCTGACCCCTTCAAAAACCAAGACCCAAAGGTTCTCCATTAAAATGAATGTAATAATTGTTTCGTGTTGTTTCGTCCTCAACTCTCTCAAAAGGACTTGGGATTGTTAAGTATCGACAAGCCTGGTGAAATTAGTACTTGAATCTCAATGCTAGCCTATGACCACTGATGCATGTCACCGATTCATACCGGATGTCTGTGAGGCGGAGATATCACACAAGCGCTACACTTCTCATGCATCAAGAAATCATTACGTTAATTCATTTGCTGAGTCTATTACCGTTGCTGTGACGGAAGACTAAGATTTAGTTATTTTCACCGCCTAACTCTAAATTTTAAGGTTCGGCGTCTATGTTTTAAGAAGTTTGCGCTAGGAGTCTTGTAGTGTTGCAACAAAAACCATTGAAGTTGGATGAGCATTACTACCACTGTGCTTTCACTCAACATGTGTCGTGTTTACCTCAGATCCCTCACGACCCGGACAGCAAGCACCCTGATTTATTAACAAGGTTATCGTAGTCAGCCAAACCGATATAAGGTCAGTAAGAAGTCATTACCAGCCACCGTTTATTTCGTAGTTTGGTAAACATGAAAAGTATGGATACCATTTCCTTCGTGGAAACCCATCTCACCTTTACGGTATATCTGCGCCCACCTCACAAAAATCACTTTCGCGCTAGCCTCGAGGAGGATCCACAGGGCGGCTTCCTTCGTTAAGCCGGTATTGGATACAACCGCTTCAGCTGTGTTCTGGAAGTCCTAGAAGAAAGCGTGAACGTTTGCTTCTTGAACAGCCCCTGAGAGTGAATCTCCAACTTTGGGTTTGTCGTGGTACCAGTTGTGGCCGCAAAAAGGAGCCAAACCTTCGAAATCGGGTATTGCTAGACGCTCATCACAAGATATTTTTAAAATACACAATGGTCACAAATGTGTTAAACGGTTGACATGTTTTTGCCATCCGCCGCCATTAATGCATCAACAGGTTTCGTTTATTGACATATGCCACACAACATGCGTGTAAGTTTCCAAGTGGCACTCTCGGTTTCCAGCCTTCCCGATGTTCAAGACCGTCATCACTTCCAGCGCGCAAGTTGTTCGCATTTATCTGCGTCACAGCTCATTAGTCACTTCATGCTTTATGCAACAGATCGGATTTTGATCAAATATTCTTTATAGAAATGGGCTCCACACAAAAATGAAAAAATAATCCACAGCATATCCTCACTCGTAGTGGCGTCGTCAAACTGATGCGCTGTTCCACCGTTGTTCGGTCACGTACCTTCAGAAACAGGTGTCATCGCTCGGCAAACACTGAAGTTGCCACGTTGTCTTTCCAGTAATGTGACAGGAAATCACTGTCTGATGACCAAACCAATCTGGCTGACCTGCGTTTACTCCATCCACGTCATCCTGTGAAGAGATGAGCTGACCGATTTGGAAACATGAGATGTTAGCTTCCTGACCTACTCAACTAAGCAGAAGAAAGTCGTAAATTATCCGAAGACTACGAGGTGCCATCACGCACTATCTTTGACTATAAAGTGAGTCATTAATATGAAGAGGAAGCGATGAAACGCGAACTTATCAAGGTATAAAACATAATATGTATTATAAATAACCTTCAGTCAACCAGGAGGCCATTTCGAAACTCAGACTGGCTCTTAAACACGAGGCTTATGAGAGCTGCGTAATGGCTGCAGTACACTCAGATAAGAATACCTGAAACCATTTTGCCTAAGTAATAACACATATTTCATCGCTGATGTTCAGCTGAAAGTCTTGTTTCGTAACCTTCTCTTCGATAGTTCGTTTAATCCAGTGATCAAAAAAGAGAATCCAAGTGAATCCGAAACCAGGGGACATAACCATTAGAAGGAGGAAGTGTGCTTTAGCTAAAATCTTATTAAAACTCTCAACTCCTAACAGCCTTTGGATAAATGAACCGGCCTTACCAATTGTTAATCACAAAGTTGACTCAAATATTCTCGTTATGGAGTACGTTCTGTTATACCCATTTCTTCAACTTTATAAGGAACTTTATCAAGAGATTACTTCACTTCATACGCCGTACACCTTCAAGGAAATATGAATTTTTGTTCGCTGGCCTGAAGTACTGATCTGCGGAAATAAGTAGCATGTCATATATAACGATTACATCAAGGGTTGAGGTTGTACTGAAGCATGGAGAAATGTGAGGAAATCTATATCGCAGGGCTCTACAGTCTTTGAAAGAAGGACTAAAGCGAGGGACGATTCGCCACATACATTGTCAAATCAGAACTAACAGGGTGATCAAATGGTTTCACAGCAATAATTTATTCACTCAATTAATTTTATTCAAGGGCCACTGAAAACGAAATTTACGTTGCAGTTTTCCGGCAGATTCTCATCCCTTATTTTAAAGAATAATTGCTTAGGAGTCGACCTTAAATAAAACAATAGTGAAAAGCAGGTTTGTGCGTTCATCCGACGAACGTTGAGTGACGCACGTTTATCCAACGACGCCAAATATCAGAACCAAGTAACTGTAAACGTGGTACTATTGACAAACAATATGATCATTTTCAAGAAATAAACCTCAATTCGTTTGCGTTCATGGGATAAGATACAAAGTTTGGCCGCAATAGGCCGTCAAGAGTCCAAAGGCATGGCATGACAGCTGCAAGCACAGGCTGCAGACAGGCAAGGACGAACCGACGAAATGCGATCGAATCGGTCTGTGTGTCTAACTAGACGACTTTCGGGCTGACCGATTAGGTGGTGACACTTTTACGGCGGCCCGTAAGAAGGCCGTATTTACAGGGGTGGGCAGAGTGCGAGTGACAGGTAATAATGGGTGTTCGGGAGGTGGATGAGATTCGATAACTGATGGGGGCGGAGTGGAGAAATTAGTACTTTTGGATGCGGGTTGTGAGAATAAGACTAACAAGCGTCTAGTTAGACGGGGTCACGGGGAAGAGTGCGACAGGGGCAATTGAAGGGAATTTCGACCCCTAAAAGTGTCTTACGTAGGTGGTTTTATTATTTTTGATGTTGGTTACATAGTTTTCTAACCATCTATGATTAGATGTTGTAACAATACCAGTAAAATGGCTGTTACTGTTCCTTAGCCGGCACTGATATTCTTTTGGATGCAGACTGCTAGTGATACACAGGGTTTCTTTCAAAGAAGCATCCGTAATGAATTATACAAGGAAGAAAGGCGATTGCTTCTCTGAAAGATTCTGCATTTGATCTGCGTCAATCGAACCGTGCTCAGAAAGATATTGTCCAACACAATACACGTGTTCCAATAAGAGCTTAGCTAAAGCGTTACAAAATTAGTTGTTGACAGCTGAAGTCACTTACTTCATATAGTGTGCAGTCTGTAGACTCGGGGAACGACGATTCTGACTCTTCCAAAAGTAAATGAATCTACCGATCTTTCCAGCTTAGAAATCATATTACCTTAGACATTTTTCATCTATACATGGTAGTTTAATCCGTAAAAATTACACAGGGATTATCGATTGATTTAGCCATTCAGACAGAAAAATCGCTGTTTCATATTACAAAGAAAACTATTAGACATTCTTTCCGTGCAAATTTATTTCGTGTGACTTGGAAGTGAATGTCGCTCCGGATGCACAATTCAGCCATGGCCAGACATGGTAAACCTGTCTGATAGTCGGTCAGTAAAACTGATATCATGAAATGTATGAACCTGTTTGAGAAACATTCGTTTTCGGTCAACATTTTGAGAATATGCTATTCAGTAGGAACAGTCGCGTATACATCGTGTCATGTCTTTCGTCAAAATAAATGTCATGTATGAACAATAAATTGCCACTTGGATCTTAACTGAAGTAAACTGATGGTGTAGTGTTTCGTGGTGCATACTTTCAAACCAACCGCTGTGTTGACCCTGTTGAAACTTATTAGGTAGAGACAGCCGGAAAAGGACTTCATCCGACAACCAGTTCACATTTAGTAGACCACCGGTGCACTCACCATGACTTCCGTCGTTACAGCCAAGCTCCGTGGGCTAATACGCAGCAAAGTTTGGCTCCCAAGTGGATAACGGTCTCGTTATTAACACAAAGGTCACCGGTTAGAACTTGGCACAAAATATATTCGCTTGCTGAACCATACAGCACTATCAACTTTGGGATGGATTCCCAAACGATCGTCGGCCATTGTCTCGGTGAGCATCCACATATGTGCATGCGACCCACATTCTTCATTATGGCGAGCCTAGACCTATCTTGTTATACTACTCAATATCTACTGGACTCGGATTCTGTAATGTTCCGTTTGGGTTCGTATAGAGCCTGAAGATGAAATTAACTGGTTTCTCTCAGTTAACCTGATAACGGAATGATAATTGTTGAGAACGACGAAGAGTACCATGTATGACCTTTGTACTTACGTACGGATCTGCTGTCGCACTATACAGAGGATTTTAGAGAATGTTGCCAACAAGGTAATGAATTTTTCCACAGTATATTTGCTAATGAAGGACTGCTAGGACGTTAGCTGTTGCTATATTTCATTCTTCACGTTTCAGGACATTTCAAGGCAGTATCTTCAAGTAGAGAACGGTCACAGGTAGACAGGGCTCCGGGAGAATATATGTATCTGAATACTGCAAATAAATGTAAAAACATATGTCCGTCTATGCGACCTGCACGTTTATAACGAGCTGTTCATATGCATATTCAGTAGTCAGTGCAAACATCGGTACTAGAGAGTATTCTGCAGTCTCCACTAAAGGCTCCGAATATTTTCACTGTTTGCAAGAATCTACGGTTCTCCTAGTACACCTGTCAATTTGCAGATCTGATTTGCGTAACACAACTTTCCTGATGCGTTATTCACGAGGCATATTGCTTCAAATTTACCTCCCCGAAGAATTTGGTAAAATATTTTTATCTATGGAGTCCTATGAGCACAAAGTAAGTCAGGGAAAATTTCCGGTTTCTTCTGTGACGAGTTGTAGTTATTACCGACCTTTTAGCAAGGTGTGCTCGTAAATGAGTGTTTTCTAATTATTACATTCATGAATTTGTGGTAGAAATCAATCCAACTCGAATTCTTAGGGTGTGTGTATTTCCTCTATTGATTGATCAATGTAATCGTTAGCTAGTCTTCACTGGGTTGAGGAAGGGTTGTCTGAAATTGACTTCGGACCATTCGACCGCTCTTTTTCCTCCTTTCTGCACAAGTGGCCTTAGCCTAACAGACAACACGCGATGAACAAGTCACTTGGACATACAGACCAAAGTATCAACATCTGTGGTACGCCAGTTTGTCACTTTTGTGGCAAACACCAGCTTATAGTTGATTACATTGGCTCCCGAGTTCTGTCTGTGAATTCGGTGGTAGGCATGCTCGGCTGACACTGCCAACAAGGGTAATTACGGCTCTTCAGGACACTGTCAGATTGACCTTGATCAGTTATTTTGACGTGCCTCGGGGCAGGAGAGACAGGAGTGACAGTGTCTTATTTTAGGAAAAGTTGGTAAAGCTACCTACACTGAAGGCAATAAGCAAATTTTATGGACTTTCTACCCACCCCAATTTCCGTCAGGCTACTACACATTTTGGCAGATATTAACATTAAAAGACGTCTAACAGTCTCCTTCACAAAATAATAGCGCAGTTATGGATAGGTATTTCTAAGACACACTTCTTCGTTGTGGTCAGTTTGATCGCATCTTCATCACCATGTATACGTGATAAACAGATGCCAAACATTAGGTTATCCTCCCACAAAATTTCATTAGTTTCCTTTGACATGAAAAAGCCGTGTAAAAACTTCACTAACGTTTTAAAGACCCCCTCATATTTTGTCCTAGGTCAGCAACTTCACCGCAAAACTGATACCTATTTCTTACACACTGCGCATTTTGGTTGATCACTAATTGTACAGAATTCAGGTTGATGAGTGATGTTCCGTTTCAGTATAGTTAAGCATTTTTAAGGACACTAAGTCCGGAATGTTTGTTATGAGCTTCCAAAACATCAACCGCTTGACCACGTTTCATTTGGTCGTACACGCACATCGTTAAGCAGTTCAAACCCATAAAATGAAAACGGGTGGTCGGATGTTTACCTTTTGTTCATCACCGAGCAAGTGGCACTGCACGCTCAATTACATTTTTTAAGTGAATGCACCTACGCAATTAAAGCTTTCTGGACGTCTAGCTAGTATACCTTTGTCATGGAGTATATAAAACACTATGCATATGCAAGAAACAATAAAACGAATCGAGCGTGCAACAAAGCTAACTACATAAAGATGGTTGACCATACATAATTACAAGAAGGAAGTTGTTTTGTGGATAAACATTTGCAAATGCTTGCAGTTCAAATGCCTTTCAGCGAAGACAGTAAAACCAAATTTCAGGCATGCATGCAATTTCAAATAGGATCTACTTTTCCAAGGTAAGTCTTTCGCCAAAATCAATAAATATTATTTTGTTAGTTTTGACAAGAACGAGTCGATACAGTTCATCCCCTGGTATTGAAACAAAATGCACATCATCGCTTTTACGACGACACTTAGCTTCGTACAATTTACGGTGAGCATGTATTTAAAAGAGTGGCACTTGCACAGTTAAAGCCAGATGCGAGAATTTTGCAGGGGCCTATATTTAACAAACAGTAGGCGAACTCAAAATTCGAATAAACTAGAGATAAATGGGGAATGTGAAGCCACGTAGAAATTAGGTTCACTTTTAAGCGAAGATCAGAGATTACACGAGAGGTCGTTAAAATTATTAGGGATACTATACAAATAAGGCGGATGACTAGCATTTCTGATGCTTAGCACCCGTTCTTGACTCCCTTAATGAATGCACGAAATGACCTCGTTGATGGACCAGATAATTTTACAGATTACAATCACCCTATTAAAAACAATTTACTACTCCTCGACCCCATCCTACTGACCTGCTTGCTTTATTTCATTCTTGCTCTTACGTGCCCTTAAGGTCCGTTAATAACATCCAGAATATTGACCAGTGGCACGACGCACAGAGCTCCTTGAAGTACTTTACCTCCGGTCCACCTTAACTATACCTAACTTTACAAAACCTCACCTGGGCTGAAACCGAAGTGACTGAGGGACACGGTTGTCAGTCGCATATAGCTACACTGTGAAAAAGTGAATTGATGATGAGTATAAGTGAATTTTTATTTTCACATACACTGAACATTACCCACAATTGACCGCAGCTGTCGCATTCATATAGATCTTCCAGATAGCCCCTTTCGAACGTCAGAAGCACTAGACCCGTGTTTCGCTCTCATTACAGCTCGTCAGTAATACATATCTTTACTACTGCCGGGACTAGAATTCCGGCCATGCTTTTATGTGGCAAACGTGTTGACCACTGCGCTGCGCCAATGACCTCAAATTAGACACGACCGAATTACCGTGTGAGAACGCTCAACCACTTTAGCCTTTGAGTAATGATCATAATCTCGTGCTTCTCATCAGTAATCAAATACCGTTCAACAAGTTAATGATTTCTGTTATTTCACCTTGGAGACAAGACGCGGAGTCATAAACTGGAGTTAACAGACAGTTATTTTGTCTCCTCTCCAGGCGATCGGGCAAACTGATCATTACTCACAAGCGAAAGTGGTTAGACCTTCATGTACGATAATTCAGAGAGTGTACAGTAAGTCCATTCATTGAATGATAGGCCATATGCGTCCTTCTTTGTCTGAATGCACTACACAAACTGATGTGCTTCTAAGGAAACCTGTAATCGTCATTTTCTCCACCCTGGGTATTGCCGAATTCCAGCATTACCTGAAATAGGATAAAACGAGTCACGACTGTTTGTTGGTAGTATCTTCAAGAGATAGATTTAAATTAGTTTGAAAATTCTGCTGACTCCCACCACGCTAAATGGTACTGAAGTTGCCGCGTTTGGACTGAAATACAATACATCGGAGTAACAAAAATTCGCTTCCATCGTGTTTGGAAAATAACTCGTTTATCAGTCCTACGAAATCTGTATTCAATAAACTACAGGGGATAGTTATCAGTCATATACACTTCATAACATACTTCCGGATTCACACTACACGTACTAGTGCTTTATGGGAGAACGTAGAGGATGAAAGAATACGTTAATATGCAACCTTGAGAAAACATCCTACCAGTCATCCATAGTAGTTGAGTTGACAGATAGGCTGGCTATTATGTCAATCTGGTTACACAAGCAGGGGTTGAAGTTCTTAATAAGTCAGACTTCTGGGAAACTCAATAATCGGCTTTTCCTTTGACTATGGCAACTATCCAAAAAGCCTTGATATGACTGACCAGACGGCCTTGATTCAAGGAGTATTGTACCGACATTTGCAATTTGGAGATTCATACGCAACATAAAACAGTCAGGTCCTGCTTTTGACAAATTCCATGACTCGACAGTGGTGTACTTGCCATCCCTCAGTTAGCGAAAATTTCCGACATTAATAAGATGATTCGTACACTTTTTACATAATCCAGTAAACGTGAAAAATGGTCAAAATTATTCAGAGTAAAATTATGTTAAATGAACAAGTTAGAATAATCACAGACTAGTTTTCAAGGAAGTGAGATAATAGCTCTTGTTCCACACTAGCCGCTGCTGTTAATACCTTGACGACTTTCTGACTATCATCCCGTTCCAGCAGAAAAGTATAGAAGAGTGCAGGTAACTGTAAACTGTCAGTTGTTTTGTGATTTAAGCCCTTAGTTCGGTAGCAAATAAACGGTTCTCCTACAGCGCACCTAGCTGACAACGTACACACCCAAATATAAGTTACTGCGGGTTACTTCAAAGCAAACAAAACAGATCTGGCTAACATAAGTTCAAAACTGTAGAGTAAATTTTGAAGGAATTTGAAGCTCGACAATCAGGCATGCCTTCTCAGGCTGTTGTTGTCAAAAATGATGTCGCTCAACCAAAGCCATACATTCTACAATATATTTGCGGTATGTCTACGCCCCATTCACGGTAGTTAATGATGCAGACGCTTCCTCAGTTCTGTGTATTGTCGCTAATACCTCTACTCTTGGCATCAGTTTTTACGTGACATGTCTTTATTAGTTGCTACTTACACCTGTTTCGGAAAGTAAGTTTCCATGCAGATTGGAGGACATCTAGTTGAACTGACTCTTAATTTTGAGAAGGCTCAGGCTCGTAGTGCTCACAATCTGTGTACAATGCAGAGCGATCAACGATGTTAGCAATGGATTGCTGAGGAACTTATTCTTAACAGTAACTTATTACCGAAATAGTGAGCCATTCTTTAATCGGAGCACGATGTCATCATACAAGGGATGCCTCAATCGTTCGACCATTCTTTCGACTAACCAGGCATGGCAACCGGTAAACATAATTTGATCTACTGTCATCGGTAAACCAAAGCTTATTGTAACCTTTATCCGGTCTCTTTAGTACGCACATTACCAACTCCCGTCCGGTCTTCAGTGTCGTCAAATATTCACCCATACTGAACTAGAACTACTGGTTGTAAATCTGACGGAACTCTTTATAAGTAACACAATGTTGTATACGGCAACGAAGTATATTTGAAAAGAACAGCTATTTTCAGAATATCGGCAACTTGTGGCTAATTGGGATATACGTTGATGACCCATTGCTTACCACATTACCAGCTTCGTCCACACCCGAAAGTCTGAACCGTATGGTGTTGTCAGAGAATAAGTATGGCTGTGGAAAGAGCGCAAACAAGATATTCGATAGAATTTGACAATATGGCTTTACATTTCACATAGCTGCATGTGTTACATTGACTATATGTGGTTGATGTAAGTAACTAGTGGTATAAACAGTGCCAAAATAAGCAAGTAGAATTAGGTAAAATGCACTCTCCAGATACATGTCCAATAAATATTCGGTTACGACACACGGACTATGATCAATTAACATGCATCAATTTAAATAAACGTAAAATGGGAATGAGACGTCAGCTGCAATTGGAATAGCACACAGAACCAGTCACGTTCGAATGGGCTATCATTAATTAAAAACAAACGAACAAAATTCAAATTTTGAACCGGCCGAATAAGAAACTGGGGCTGCATACAATATCGGTCTTATAGCAAGGCATATAGAAATAAACGTAAGCTAATAGGCAGTCTAAGATAAGGCTTAAAATAAGAAAAGGCTACAAACTTATCTAAACGGTAAAACCAAAACATTCGAAGAATAACAGCAACCACTAAACGAATAATGTAGACTCATGATTGCAAACTCATAGCACTATGGTCGTGATAGGTCAACTACCATTTGCTTCTGTACACAAATTGATTGTTCTTAACGGTGTTTTGCAACGGCCTCAGCAAAAAGCAAATTGTGTTTATTGATTAAGAGATACAACACACGAAAAGTCTTCTCCACTTGAATTATGTGTCCCGTTTCTTCCAAATGTCGTGTGATAGAAGATTGATTGACGCCGGGTTTTTTGTTCCTTAGCCATTTGTATATGTGTTCTAAGACACGTGTCCCAAGCATTCTCACAGTTCGGCGACGTGCTTGACCCCACAAGTACGAGTTCATCAGTAATGTTGAATTTAGCCAGTGAGTTGCTTGGGTCATTCCTCGATGTGCAAGGCAATCGTGTCATCTGGTTGACCAGTCTTAATTCTGGCGCGTTGTACGCAATTCTGAGGGTACAATTTAGTCTACGTTGGATGAGAGTTTTTACATCCTCACTCTTGTATGATATATATATATATGGGTTTTTGGGATACTGTTTCTGATATTGACCGTTTCGACCTTTCTCTAGCGTATTTCGATATAAAAACTCGTGGGGTATCTGTTATGCAACAGTGTTTGGTAAATAATAGCCGATTCCTTCTCGATCGTCTCGGGTGGGCAAATTCTGCGAACCCTACTGAAGAGGGTCCGAACGAAACCACGTTTGAGCGATACTGGTGCAAAACTTCTGAAATGAGTATACTACTCCGTCCAAGTAGGTTTCCCATACACTCTTCTCGTGATGGATCCATCATCGTTCACAGACATTCCCATATCTAAGAAGGAAAGCTTATTGTTCTCCTGGACTTTTGTGGTGAACGCAATTTTCGGGTGCAGACAATTCAGTTGGGCTCAGTGTTGGTCAGCATGGCCTCGTGAGTCACACACAAAATATGTCATCAAAGTGTGGCTTATACAGCGTTGTAGAGTGAATAGCTGCTGCTGCTTGTCTTTCTAAATACACCGTAAGACATCAGCGAGTTCCGGCCTCAATGGACTCCCCATCGCTACGCCATCATTTTGTCGGCAAACTTTACCATTGAATCAAAACTGAATATTTATAGTACACAGGTGCAAGAGCTCACGAATTTTCAAACGAAGATAGTTCGAGGGATATGTTATGCTCTGCTGCAATGTGATGAATGATTGATATGACTCCGGTTGGCGGAACGTTTGTAAAACGTGTTTTTACATCAGTAGATACCAATATATTGTCTTTTCTCTTGAGATATCTTTTGAGAAGAACAAATGAAAATGAGTCTTCCAGACTATGTTCAGTACTTTCCTTTCATAGTGGTTCCCGTAACCGGACGAGACATTGGATCACTTTATTGTACGCCGAGTTGACCATGGACAATATATATCTCAAACTTATGCCAGGTTTGTGTGTTTTCGATAAACCATACATTCTGGTTATCTGGGATCCTTTGGGTAAGAGTTCACAGTAGGTTTTCTTATCAATCAAACCGCCCTGTCTTAAGTTGCGAAGACAGTCGGTGACTTCCTTTTCAACAGATATAGGGAAGTCTTTCTGCTGAATTTTGAGCGATCTGCCAGAATTTTACATTTTAGCGATATAACCAGTTTTTTTCAGTATGACTACACCGGAGCTCTTGTCCGGCAGTAAGGTAGTAATGTTCGGATCTTTCTTTAACTGCTTACTATAATGTCTTAAGCTGTATCTTAGACTGCCTATTAGCTTACGTTTATTTCTATATGCCTTGCTATAAGACCGATATTGTATGCAGCCCCAGTTTCTTATTCGGCCGGTTCAAAATTTGAATTTTGTTCGTTTGTTTTTAATTAATGATAGCCCATTCGAACGTGACTGGTTCTGTGTGCTATTCCAATTGCAGCTGACGTCTCATTCCCATTTTACGTTTATTTAAATTGATGCATGTTAATTGATCATAGTCCGTGTGTCGTAACCGAATATTTATTGGACATGTATCTGGAGAGTGCATTTTACCTAATTCCACTTGCGTGTTCTAAATTTATCCGGGGACATAACTGCTTTAAATATCGAAATACGTTCTTTGAGGTAGGTCCCGGGATTAGATTGCATAGATTTTCTAGACATATAAACGCAGGTTAAAAATTTATACTTTTACCAAATCCCTCAGGACTACAAAACTCTTCTAGGTCACCAAACGTCGAGTGCGTTTTCCAGTCGCTAATCAAAATGAGGTGAAGATAAACGAACACATTTTACTACTATGGTGATGCACCCGGAATAAGTCATGCCACATCTGAACCGTCCAAATCCGATTATTCCACTTAAACCGCTACTGGTGGCCACAAAAACTGTAGATAAAAACTTTCTATTTCATTACTTTATTGTACATTTTTATCCGTCTGTTGTCTTATTGGTCGCAAGATTTTTCATCACAGGCTAAAGGATTCAGTTTGATGCATTAGGATTTCCACGATAGAATCGTGAACGTGATGGCATGAACGTGATTAGCCCAACTCATCCGAAGGGACAGCCAATCTTGATTAGAACAATGTGCACTGGCCCCTACTACAGTCCAAACAATTTGTGAGGGCCTGCCTATACCGACTAGATGACAAAGATCCGATATTAAAAAGAGAGTGACTCTGACACTTGACTCATTGCGCCTTTATGTATATGCACACGATCCTCACTGTCGATTGGGCTGCAGCGTTATTGAAGCAGTAGCCAACTAATAACCAAAGACCACATACCGCGAGTTGGTAACAGTTGACTGACTATTTTCAGTCACAAACTTAAAGCATTATATTATCTAAAACATGTTGATAGTTCAGTTGTACTTGAGCGTTCAACCGGAAAACGAGGAGCTGACGTAATCTGGGCATACACTTAGGTCACACGTTAGTTTACTCCGGGCTAATTGCCAAAACGTAAGAAGTACAGGATCAATTTGTGACTGTTCTGATTAAAGCTTTGTTTGTCCACTGAGAAGATGCGGCTTTATTGATGTGAAACCATTGTTTCATCGTTCATCGCCTGTATACAACATCGTTCGGCATGACCAACAAGGCTAGCGCAATGGTCTTCGGTGACGTAGCACGTAACACAAATGACTATTCTTTCCAGAGCCCACATTCTCCACCCGTGTTGACTTTGCACATCCTTAAGATCTCCGTTTACTATCGTCTTCTGCACTTGCAGTTATCTTTTCATTCTTGCTCCCACCATGCTGTAGATGTTCTCAATCGAATTCAACATGGGTGAACAAGGAGCCAGTCGTAACAGTTGTCCACCATTACATAAGTCTTCGAAAAACGTACTTTCTAGATAAGCGTGACACGGTACGCTGTTGTATATCAGAACAGTGTCTAACATAGGTCTACTGATCTCCATCTGATCTCCTCGTCGTACAGCTTACCAGCGAGTTTGATTTCAAAGTTCCAATCAGATGGAGATTACAATCTCGGCTGTTTGTTGCAAAGGTGCATGCTTTCGTTTCTTTTAATGAACGTCCCACTTATGTACTCTTGACCCACGCAGAAAACAGCAAGAACACAAGCTGCCTGGGCTTTAGATCAGTGTACGTCGAATTGCCATCATCGCGTGCATCGTGCACTCGACTACATGTCAAGCCAGAGCGAGAACAACACATATACGATCGATAGCGCCGTCTGCCTATGGGGTGATTGTTGTAGCATCCAACGCTCAGTGAATTTGCAAAACACTCTGCTAATCGATGAGCAAACAGCCGCCGTAATTCCAAATTCTCATTTTAGCTCATCCTAGTGGGTATGTGACAATCTGTCGATAGTTACTCAACGGCCATCCAAAAATGGTTGATAACCCTCTCAAGCTCAGCTTTGACGTGCAATCCAAAAAATTACAGTGTAATCGTTGGGTCTAGTTAAACCCACCCCCGCAACATATCGGTCCCTGATTCCGTCAAGGTCCTGTTTTTGTCCTTTACGAAGTTGAGCTTCATAACTGACGCAGTCCACATAAAGTCACTTGTAAACAGTACTACACTTAACTCTGTTCAGAAGTGCAACTATGCGCCCCTTTCGGATGATTCGATACTACGTCTACGTGTTTCGGGACTGATGCGAGTGTACTTGCGTCCTCCAACCATGTATGCAAGAGAATTAATGAAAATGTTTTCAAAAACCGGTTTCCTCTCACACTAAAGCTGAAAGTCAACCACGACCCCAAAGCTCACTCTCATTGGGCATGTGCTCAACAGACACATCAAAACACTCGTAACTCGTTGTCGGGTAAAGAAACCGATACGGCCAGTAGCTTGATTAAAATAGTAATATATTGGCTGCCCCTCAGCATTTGTGCAGAAATTTGGCAAATAAAAGATTAAACACCACGAACAGTTGATTGCAGCTGTCGCATTCCCAATCTATATAAAAACCGAAATCCCCTACTATTCATCAGTAATCAAAATACCGCTCAAGAAGTTAATGATTTCTGTGATTTCAACCTTGAGAGAAGTCCTAGTTTAGGAGTCATCGATTGGAGTTAACAGACAATAACTGTGTCTCCTATCGAGGTGATTGAGCAACCTGATCAATACTCACGAGCGAAAGTGGTTGAGCGTTCACATATGATTATTCGGTCGTGCCTAATATGAGGTCACTGACGCAATGGTCTACATGGTTGCCTCATGCAGGCGTGGCCGGAGTCCTAGTCGCGATCAACGGGGCAAGAACATGTACTAATGACGGGTATTAATGAAAACGAAACTAGAGTCTAGTCGACACGTGTTAACGTGACGACTCCGATTGAAAGTGGAGAAGGTCTTTTGGATAGGTTAAACAATAAAATATCAAAGGCTTCCCCAGTTTTCGGCAACGGTTGCAATTAACGGATCGAATATACCTTTCTGTGTACAGAAAAACTTGTTCATCAGTACCAAATTGCCCTGGTAAATAGTGCTTATTAATGTGTTTGAGTGTATGTTTTGTGTGGTTGTTGACTGTGTTGTTTGGTTTCACAATGATCATTGAACTTTGCTATATAAACGGGCAGACGACAGTATTTACCAGATGAGATGCAGCGAAGTGTGCTAGAGATACACTGAGCAAGAAACTGTTTCTGACTTCTTTGAGCAAAATCGGTGAATATTAGAACGTTGACGACATACGGTTAATAAAACAAAGAACGGCCAGTACAATCCAGCATCTTCAATCGGTAAACAATCACAACATGTCACGTGGTGGACCCCGTCACTTCTTTAAGGTTTATTTATTCAATCGCAACCCCGAGTTATTGGCGTTCTCCGAGGTTTGAACACAACGGTTAGAATACGCCAATTGGTAGAAACAAGCATTTCGTATTGACTCGCCAGTACCAAATTTACAATAACATGGATTGGATTTTTTATAGCAGACAGTTCAGGGGGTTGATAATCAACAGGCGGATTAAGATAAGTCACTAAGTCCGGGGAAGGGTCAGGTTCAAGAACAGTTGTTTCTGAACACGGAGGGCTGCTTTGAGGCAATTGATTGCGACCACTTCAGCAACCCTCAGGAATCTTGAACTGAAGTGACGCAGCAGCATTCTGAATACACAAACTGGATTTATAGCTTTGTTGTGAGCTAAGAACGCGGACGGCACAAGGGTTGCTTGTTCGAGAAAGCAACACGTGGGTTGTGTTTAAACAGAACCACAAACAAAACCGCTCATCTGCACACAGTACTCGGCCCCAGACCGTCTCCGTTGCCACAGACTTCAATGCTCAGTTCATTGACGTTTCCTTGAGTGCCAAAAACCATTTCATGCGATGCTGCTCTCTGATGTTCCTTCTCGTATTTTTCATGCGAATACTACAATGTCAAAATGTATACTGTGACCCCACTACTGGACAGCAGTGGTGTGAGTAATATAGCACGATCGCTCATCCTCAATACAGCGTGACCTCTGGTCAAAATGTGTCTAGTCAATACGAAGTGTTTGCATCTGCCAGTTTTTGTATTCCAATTGTTTTGCTCAAACTTCTGAAGGGAACCAGCTGTTTCAAATTTCTCCGAAGTGGTGTTAATCCAGCGTGACGCACCGGTCCACTGTTGACAAAACGTGTTGACGAAATCAAATTCGTTGTCCGTGGCAATGAGACCGTTTATCCAACCCTGACTGCACCCATGTGAGCTCTTATATTTCATTGTTTTGTCGCCATGTCCTAAACCTATATAACCGAATGTTTTATGTACTCGACTGATGGGCATAAACGAAATGCTTACACCTCGTAATGTTTTCTTGTCCTCTTGATGAATTTGATAAAAAGTACTCAATGTTTCCATGCTTCGGACGTTGCCAAAATCCGTTCTGTGTCCATTTTTGACTGGCTTCTAGTCGAACGTCAGCTATTTGTTGCACACAGATGACGATGACGCATTCACTATCTTTGCCGTCGAATTGATTGCATTATCAACCAGCAAAAGTTCAAGACAATGTGGCTGGTTCGTTCAGTTTTTTTTACTGCGTGCGGATTGTATAAAATTTTCCGGTTTTACGTTCGTGACTGATGAGAGTAAGTCGAAATGTTAACCATTCGCGACATGCACAATCACCTATTTTTCAGTAAGTGAAGAATAGTGACTGAATGTTTTAAATTTGGTTGATTGATTGAAACCTATGTACTACCCGAAGTGCTTCCGACACGTTTACGTAGTGGGAGCTCACAGCAAGATGTGACATGGCCGCATTATGGATTGATCTTGTAACCTCAGTTCCGATCCATGCTAGGTGATACTGTTTAATCCGTTTGAACAAGTCTCCAGTCTTTCGACCGATGAAATCTGCCGTAGGACAGCAGCAAATTAAAAAAAATGCATAAGCGTCGACCGGCAGCCGACAGGTAGCTTATCTTTAAGACTAGTTCTGAGCATATGATATGAATTGAACCAGCTACTCGGTGATGCAACAAGGAAGGCTGATTTTAGTAATTGTAAATGTCGGCTCGCCCGATCCTTGGTTATGCCTCCTAATTCCTGTCGTTGAGAAAAACGTGTTCCTCACACTCTCGTTCATAGGAGTGGTTCGGTTGGTGGCATCCGAAACGGATCAGTCTGTCACATTGACCGAAGCCAAAGGAAGTCTGCGCTTCAGACCATCACCCCAAGTGACTTGCCCGGCACCACTTGCGGTCCCACCCAAACACCACGTGTCCAGTGTAAACTCGAAGGAATAAGACCAGTAGGTGTGTAAGTGAGTCCTTTGTGTCCAGCCAGCCAATGCCGGCCACATACACAGAGACAAGTAAACTCGGTCAGGGGACGTAGAATTTTCCCGTGTCAAGAACTGTGGGCAATGATATTTTTGTGTGTACTGAAAAATGTGATTCTTTTGGCTACGATTTTCACTTATTAGTCATCTCAGTTTCATCTTGATATCCTTTACAGCTGTGATGGCCCGATGATGAATTATCGAAGGAATATTTTCGTCATGTTTTGAAATCAGCCAGGTCTTCGTAGTACGGCACAGGGTGATCTGAAAATTTTAAACACGTTGCCTTTTGAGTATCGAATTGTATTTCCTTTGTAACCTTTCGAAGCCGCCTTCATCGCGTACGGCATCAGCTCTGTTTCCTTGGAATCACCCGTGTAATTAACACTGGATACAGACAAATGTCATAAAGCGTCCGCCACTTGGTTTGGTGTATCTGAATGATATTTTGTTGTGAAGTTTGTAAAATGATAAACGAGCTCACCACTGACCATTATAGGGTGTCCTACTAGTACCAAAAAACGGATAGTATCTACGTAAACAGCACAACCATACAATTTAGAAAGAAGTTGGGACATAAATCTTTGCTAAGTTAATAATGCGGAACACCATCTAGCCGAATGAGCTGTGTACTTGGGTAAACCATCGGATGTGAGGAAAGTGATTGGAAGTTTGGAACAATTACTAGAGTGTACGTAGAGAAAAAATTAACACTAGACAATCAATCCTTTGTAATGAGGGGAGCCAATTTCTCAGACAAGGTGTGCACTTTGAATGTTCGTAGATTTGTGCACGTTCTCATAATACTGTCCATTTTTACGGTGCCTGACGTGGCACGAACTCTTTCGGGATACTACATTCGTTTGACTCTTCCATCTTGTAGCATCTTCTTGATGGCAGCTGTCATTGTATTTCGCTTGGTCCAGTTAGGTCGGCTAATGGATAATAGTTTCACACTCCTCGTTATTGTTTCTCCAAGTTCTTCCGAGGTGGCACTTCCAATGCACTTCACAAGCAAACTGGTATATTCCTTTTTAAGATTTAAATTACAAAAACTGCATATGATCATCCTCCAAACTAATGGAGATAGTTGTAAGGCCACCGTAGCATTACTGCGGCTGTCCTTCCGCTCACCGAATACAATGCAAGAAATCAGTTTAGAAGATAAGTCCAAGTAGATTACTTTTCTATAGCCGAGATTCTGGATGAGAAATTTTAACATCCACCAAAAGGGCTGCTGGACTGCATGCCAAAAATTTATCTCACAATGCGAATATTTTGTGGTATCATTTGGACAACAAAGGGCTAAATAAGTAAGGAATGTTCGTCATAACGTTTTAACTAAATCCCATCAGTGCAGCATGAATATGGGAGTAACCACCAGTGGAGTGATAATAGCTGTGAATAGTCAAATATCAGACACTGAAGGGTTAGTTAGCACACGAGGACAACTGGGCAGCGTGAGTACATTGGACCGGTGTGTATGAGATAGGAGAGTCAAATGAAATCCACCACAAGTCAAAATTTGAGAAGTACGCTTAGAATTTCACAAAATAGGAATCAAAGGTTTATTCTGGTCAATATTTGAAATGACGTTGAAAAATTCAGATATTGGTACCGAGCTCAGCCATCACATCCACAGCTGTACACGAACGGATGTACATATGTGCTTTAGGTTTTGGCAGAGGTATTTGGATCATCGTTCAGATTTTGACGTCAGCATAATGCATTTTGAGTCCGGAGAGTAAGGATGTTGTATTAAAGAAGTCTCAACGACGACTGAAAGCCACCGGGACGATGAGCAGCCAGGGCTTGGGAACCATTGTTAAGCAGTTTATTCTGATGTTATAGGCAACAAGGACATCTTAATTCAGGTTAGTATGCATTTAATGGTAGACGATTCGGTTCTTTCAAACCCCAACGCTACTCCAAAATCCTAACTTACCTTCAACCTTTGCAGCGAAACAAATGCCAGTATGGAGATGTGGCATATAATTTGTGATACAACACCGGATCACTGCGCCTACTTCAACTTGACTTTTTCACACTTCTACTGGTGACGTAACTCCCGTATGCATTAATCATACCGCCCCACGTCTTGGTGCCAAGTAGTGGTAGCCACACTGTAAACCATTCACTTGATAGATGTTCAGTTACGCAAGCGAGCAACTTGGTTATCAATATCGGTTTTGATAAGCTAACAGCAGTCATGACTAAGCTGACGCTCAATGGTTGCTTGACCCCTAGATTCATCATGGGCTCAGTCGGCCTTAGATACCAAGGTAAATGTAGCTGGTAGTTTTAGGGCTTGTTTTCGTGTGCACCCGTAGTTAACTTCAACCGTTATCATTGAGTCAGCCTGCAATCAACCAGTTAGATGGGCATTTTGGAAAGACACTGTTGTTACCTATGGCTGTGTTTCTATAGTCCTCATTTATGGGACAACTTGAAATATAGATGTTATGTGAAATCAAGAGGTCCCTGTGAACGCTGAGTTGCACAACGAAGAAGTCGATTAACCAGAGCACAATCTGTCGACCTCTTTTAGTTATCATTAGGGAATTCCGATTTACCTTGCCGTTCACCGGCAATTCGATGCCTCATCTCGTCCGAGTTACATCTGAATGACCTTACTGTGTACCTGCTTTGGTGGAGCGCTGCTAATCGTGTAAGCCACATCTGCATTGGCCAATCAGGTTGTTTAACATTGACTTATATATACAGTGTCGATAACAGACTAGATGAGACGTTGTGTGTGATGCAGTGAATGCACATCTTGCTCTGAACGTGACTTGTTCTACATGGTGACAGGGATGAAGAACCCAGATTGGATGGGTGTGAGCCCAATTGCGGGACTGAATCTCCGACCACCGGCCCAGCTGAACATGATTGAGGATGAAGGACTTAAGAAAATATGGAAAACGTGGAGGTTTCAATTTCAAGACTCTCGCACGTTAGCACGACTATTGTTAGCCGAGAAGGAGTTTCAAATGACGATGTTTTGACATGGCAACGGAGAGCAGGCCGTCCGCTGCATTAATACATTTCCGTATGAACCAGACAGAGACCCAGAAGACAGAAGACGTGACGAACAAATTACAGTATAATGGTTTGCGGTTTACGAACGACACTTTTGAGAGATACACATTTAATTGCCGCGTCCAAGAACCAGGAGAACCCATAGCACAATTTATCCAAGCTCTGAGGTTCGTGGCCACAACCTGCTGTTTCCGTAACTGCATGCGCGACACTGTTCAAAGATAGGTTAATTATCGGCATGAGAAACAGCGATTTGACAAAGAGAATGCTGAGGGATCCTCAGATGACGCTCAAACAATGCACTGACATGTGCCGAAGTGAAGAGGCAGCCGACAGAAAGGCAGAAGCCCTCAAAATTCACTTGACAGAAGATATCAGTCGCGTGATGGCTTAAGAACCAAGAAACTAACATGTCCTCTTCAAATTCCCGTAGAAGTCATAAGAAGTCAAATTTTGCAATGAGCTGTTTTCGGTAATTCTCATCAGGCTTTTACAATTACATAGGGTAAGTGCGAGTTATATATGAAAAGTATAAAGTGTCAGATAGGCCATCAACAATCACAGTCTACTGGGGAGGGTGGGAGTGTTGGTGAATGTGTTGGGGTGTTACACGTGCCTGTCATGAGACATGCATTCAACAGTGTAGAGCGGTTCACGTTTGCTCGGGTTTCAAATGGATGTGGCATGGTTGGTCAGGGGATGTGGAGGGTTTGTACGAATTGTTTTTGGGCATATTGGCCGGAGTTGTGTAGTAGTTTTAATCCAATCAAGCCGCAAGCTGGGTTTCCAACAGAACCAGAACGATATATTCACAACTTTTCCTCTATAACGCTAAGCCGTATTATATTGGGGGCGCTATCACTAGGCCCCAATTGTTGTCATCCGAAGTCGAAATGTAACCGCTTAGACACAGAAGTTCAACTCGAAAAGTTACATGCCCACCTAAACGGACTCGTTACTTCATCAGAATTTAATGACGAACACTGTAAATCTACTCCCGTGAACGCTTGCTATACTTATCTGAATAGCAAGGTACCGAGGTGCAGCTTACTGAAGCTTGAACACTTAGGTGCAATAAGAGAGTTTCAATCCAACCACAATATTTTAATCACGAGGCTTGACAAAACAGCGAGAATAGTTTTACTCGACAAAACTGATTACCATACCAGAATTTCGTTGATTTT